>APFE031354406.1:0-78054 GCA_000404065.3 Pinus taeda | reverse complement strand
AATTGTTTAAATGGTTAATTAGGATATGGTGTGATTTAGCATTATATGCTGGTTTCTTCATTATTGTAGTAGAGTAGCTCTCATACAATAGATTTGATCTTCTTCCATCAAAGAATCAAGCTTCTTCTGACTCTATAGAAGGTTGGATTGGAACCCCTAGGGTCTCTCACTGGATGAACAGTGACAACAAGCAAGACCTTCACTTTACTTGTGCATATAGCACTGTCACCTCCAAGTTTGTATAAACCCCGGGTTGATAAGTAAATATGGTAGCCCAGGAGTTGCAGGATCCTTGCTGCAATACTGGCGCTCATCACATTTTGGCGTCGTTGTCGGGGAGTTGTCTAAGTAGAATGTGATTACTGCTTTTCTTTCATCTATTTCTTGTCTTCAATTTTCTACCATTAGTTTATTTTTGCAAAACTAATCTACTAGCTTCCTTTCTTTCATATTTTATTATGTGCTTTCATTTCCATTATGTAAGTAGAATTTCAATTCAACAAGTAGCTTCTTCATTCTGCCAGTGATTTATTAAATCAGCAATTTTCATTTCTACAAAGTACTTTCCAGCTTAAAAAATTTTACAAAAACCAACCCAAAAACATTTCCTTTCATGCCTCATAGGAATAGGAACAATTTAGGGAAATTCTTGCCAAATACCCCCACTGCATCCAACCACCAACCTTCTCTCTTCTTCGGTGGCTGTGAACTGGAGGAATCTTTAATTGATCAACCTGACATATTTGAAGAACCTACAGGGGAAGAAGAATAAGAGGAACCCATTCCTACTAAACCAATGGCTGAAAACCGAAATGAAAAAGGGAATACAGAGAGAGTTGAGGGTGTCTTCCCCATCAGGGAAACCAATGGGGACACTAATATGAAGAATATAAGCCCCTCTGAGCCACCTCATTTCCATGGCCTGACCACAAAGGACCCCGACACTTTCCTATTTGAGTTTGCTGTTATATGTCAAACCTATGACTATACAGATGATGAGAAAAAATTAAAACTGTTTCATTCTACCTTCAAGGATGTAGCATTGCGTTGGTTCATGGGTTTACCTGGAGATAGCATCACAACTTGGGCTCAAATGCAGCAGGCTTTTAACAACAAATATCAAGACTACTATAGGTCAAAGGATACTAAAGAAGAAACTTTTAGGATGACCATAGGCCAGGATGAATCCTTAAAAGAGTACAAAGAAAGACTCCAACTCATTTACAAAAAGACTAGGTGCACATTTGACCCTGAGTCCCTAAAGCTGGTCCTGCTTAGGGGAGTAAAAGAAGACCTTCTGGATACCTTACACTTGTTAGCAAGAGGAGATATCTACCAATTACCCTATGAGGAAATCAAGACTATCTTTGGAAACCATTCCAGGGCAGCCAGGAAAAAGGGTAGGGGTAGTCAACCAATGGCCAATACATCATCTTCCAACTCATCCATCAAGGGTGACATTGGAAATATGCTGGAAGATTTCAAAAGTGAGATGCTGCAAACCATTGCCTTACAATTAGACACCATGAACATCAAAAGGAAGCAAGAGGAAGCAGAGAGAGCCTTGGCCATCTTTTGCCATAGATGTGTAGAAATTTTGAATAATAAACACATATTCAATGGAGATTATCCTGATCATGTACTATTTCGGAATACATACACAATACATAAGCTCCTCTACGTTGATCATCAATATAGCAGCATCAATAACAATAAAACATCAAGAGCATTCACACATTAACAAGTATGTATCCCGGGGAAAGCATCTCGCTAAAAACCCCAACTATCTGTATATTAATGATTGAGTCATGTAACATTACACAGCATAATACTTCTCACAAGTATCCCCACCTCTGTTACACACAATACAGCTCAGATCTGAATCAATCACTGGCTCAAATCTCCTTCGCTGCTTGCCTGCCTCCGCTGCTCAATACCTGCTCAAGAACTGATGATAATTCCAAGGCAACCACGTATTTACTTGGTAAAATCACGTGAGCAAAAGCTACAATGTGGGCAAATACGTGGGCAAACTCATTGGCATACTCAATCCCTTGATTGTGCAAGATCTGATGCACAACTATAGTCACAACTGATAGCAATCTGATTCTCTAACACGTGTCCCTGCTGAACTGAACATGCACTGACATGCAACTGAGTTAACTGATGTATTCATTAGTTGTATTATGAGTTAATAACTTGTGAATTAATTAATAACTAATTCACCCATCTCATCTCTAGTCTATTTGCCAGTTAGACTAAATACAACCAGTTTAACAAAGCTAAACTGAACACAACTCCATCAACTGCACCTCCAGTCCACTAAACTCAGCTCACTTGAGTTCTAACTGAAGTCCTGCATGCAAATATTAGTCATCCCATAGGTAACCACGTATTTCCTTCTGGGATCTGCATGTACCACATCCGTAGCTCATTCTGAAGTGCTCCAAGAGAATAAGACAAAGTTTATAGTCTAAATATTATTATGAGCTAATAATATTTGACTGTTCTATATTTAGACTGAGCAGTCACTCCGCTGTGGTGTCACTCCGCTTTGGTCTAAAAATAGAAGTCCATCTATTTTTTCCAACTTGATCAATCATCCATAAACAGCAACCAGCAATCCATAGACATGATCCATATGTCTAAAAATAGACATAGTCTAAAAATAGACTTGCGCCAAAAATAGCCTGTGGGCCCACTTAGTGAAGGCGACTCTTTTCACTAAGCTCCATCATCTTGTTGCAATCTCAACACAAAATACTGTTGCTGTTTAATTACAGAGCCTCTGTGCTGTGCACTTGGTCATTGACATTACGGAATTCATCTTGGGAGTTATGTTCTTTGCGATTGTTGGATGTATAAACAATGTTGTTCTATTTTGAAATGCAGCCATACTCTTTCTAATTGACATTGATAACTGGATCAGATTACTATTAAGGTGTGCCGTGTGTATATACGGTTTTTAAGCGCTGTTCTATAATTCATCATTAATCAGTGTTGTTCCATTTTGGTGTGTTGTTCAATCCATCCTTAAGAGTGAAGGATTGCCATTTGGTTCTTGTAGGTCATGATTAGTGCATTTGATCTTGTAGACTAAGGTGTTACTGCTTGTTAGACTTAGTTGTTGTTACAGTTTCTTGTTTGTTGTTCCATTTCAGGTTTGTTGTTCTATTTCTTAATTGTTGTTCCATTTCTTATCTGTCGTTTCATTTCCTGTCATTTGTTATTTTGGCGTGAAGAACGATCTCAGGCTGTAGTGAGCATTGACATCTACTGTCCGGTTCCCAAATCCACGATCTGTTCTCTGGTTTCCTTTTCCATCAGTTTATAAAGGGATGAGCTATTGCTACTGAACCCTTGACTGATAAATTGCTTAGTTTTCTGAATGTGTGGTTTAATCTTTTGAAGTAGTTAGCTGTAAACAAGCATCCGTTTACTCTTGCATTTTTGAACACTGTACTACTAGCATTACTCTGGTGAATGATAGCCTCAGACTGAGACACTCTTTGAAATAACAAAATGTTCCTGGATTGACATATTAATGTGAGGTAATTAGAGGTGAAAGAGACCCTTTTTATAGCTTGACATTTTGGCGTCGTTGCAGGGAAAAGAGTGTAGCCATTTGTTATTTTTTTAGAGTAGTGTACGAACCTACTAGGGAAGAATTGGGTTTTAAAAACGGAAGGTAATAACCTATGTGTGGAGCATATAACAACCCTGCTCCTCTGCCCTCTTTCCTTTAGATTTGCTTCTGTCTTGTTTGGGTAGAATTTAGTAGTTAATTTGTGTGCATGACTAAGCAGAAAAAGCCAGAAAAGAATTCCAAACCTCTACCCAAGCCAGAAAAAGCTAAGGGACCGATGACCCTTGGCCGATCAACCTTCATAAACGAAATCTTCAAGAAACCAAAATCTCAGCCCTCAGTAGGACCCAGAAAAGGTATTTCTAGACAGCCTACTAGTTCCCTTCAGGCCACAGGATCACCATCTGTAGCCTTTGCTGAGGTGCATAGCCAAACTGAAGAGCAGGACTTTCAAGAAATCAAAAATTCTACTCCAAAACTATTGCAGGAAGGGAATTTTAGTAATCTTTGTGAAGGAGGAGGAGAGATAGGGGAAACCGTGGAACCGATATCTCCTCTTGGGACAACTCAGCCATTGAATAGCCCAGACAAGGGAAGTGCTGCAAAAATTATTTTTGAAGAAACTCAATCTCCTCAGACATTAGGCACTCTCATTATCCCAGATAGAGGAAGTGCTATTAAAACCATTCTTGTTAAAGCCATTCCCCCTCAACCTAGGAATACCCTCCTAGATATGTCAGAAGGTTATTGGCATATATTCGACCAAATGGCTCAAAACTAGCCAAACACCCAAACCTCTACATTACAATACCCCATAGTGGATTCTGCAGCAAATGCGCTTATGAAAGAAATCCCTCTTCAACATATCCCTACATTCCACGGTCTTACATCAAAAGACCCGGATGCATTTCTATTTGAATTCGATGTGTTATGTAGGGGATATGATTACACCACCGACCCCCAGAAACTGAAATTATTCCCCTCTACATTAAAAGGGGCTGCTTTAAGATGGTTTATGGGATTAGGTGGCGGGGTTATAAATAACTGGGATCAAATGAAAGAATCTTTTCTAAAAAATTATCAGGACTATTGCAGGTCTAGAGAACTGAAGGACGAAATATTCCCGATGATAGCTAGATCAAACGAAACATTAGAGGGGTATGTGGAACATTTTCAGTATAATCTTCAAATATCTCCTTATGCATCACTGCCTTTACCTGATAATGTGTTAAAAACAACATTAATAAGGGGCATGAAGGAACAATGGATTGAAACATTAAACATTATGGGAAAATGAGATATTTATCAAGAAAAATTTGCTGACATTATTGATTTATGTATCAAGAGCTCGAGAGGTAGCACAAGATTAAAAATGGAAAAACATGATCGGTTTGTAAGAGATAATAAAATTTCGATAGAAGGAGTAACACGTGTAGAAATTGGAAATTTATTGGAAAATTTTAAAACTGATATACTAGGGACACTAATTACACAACTTGATATTATGCAGGCCAAACAGAAGCAAATGGAGGAAGAACAGAATTTGGCAATCTTCTGTCCCCGATGCAAGAAAAAGCATAGCCATAAGGAGTGTCTACTAGATGTAGTCCAAACATGCGCCATCTGCACAAAAGATCACATTACAGAAAGCTGCCCCTCACTTCCCGGATTAAAACTAGTATATAAGGAAGCAGAAGAAGAGCCAAAATCAGTGTATTTGCTCAACCAGCGCCATCAGTGGCAGCCGTGACAATCTGGTATGTTTCCAGACCCAACTTCTTCTTTTTAGTCTCCACAGTATAATGCTCAACAATATAATATGTGGCAAAGTCAATCCCAATCCTTGTTTCCAAACTGGTCACCACAGTCATTTCCTTCCTCAACCCCGTGGCTGAATCAGGCAAGCCAATCTGGTTGGCCAAATCTTCCTTATACCCCACCATATTGGAAAAGTAATGCATACCCACCATAATGGACTCCCCCTACTTCACAAAGTTTAGCCTGGCAGACAAACTGGCAGAGATCGATGCATTAGCCAATAGGAACCATTCTTCTCCCTCTACCTACACTGCCAACCTTATAATAAAATCCCCAATCTAATCTGAGACTGCAACTCCTAGCCTAACCCAACGCCAATCCAAATAACAAACTGATCCAATCTATCCAAATCATAGAAACACCAGAAATAGGAGCTGATCTGAGGGAGTGTAATGATCTTCAGTTAAAATCTGGGCGTATTATTGAAACCAAGGGAGATAAGACAGTTCAGGTTGAAAATCAGTTACCCAGAGAACATCTGTCACAAGAAGAGGATGTGAATAAACAACAAACTCATAATCAAGGAACCACATCCTCTCCCTCGTTCCTAGAACGATTAATCATACCTTGACCTATATAATATCCTGATTTTGACATTCTGGGAGAATTACAAAATTTGTACATAAAAATTCCATTCCTCCAAGCCATTCAAGACATCCCGATATATGCAAAAACTATCAAATAATTGTGTGTAAAGAAACCAAGGAGGAATATAACAAATAATCCAAGAGTCCAAGTAGTTGGCACCATATCTGACTTATTATAAGGAAAAGAAACACCCATTAAATACGAAGACCCAGGAAATCCAATAGTAACTGTGCAAATTTATGGTCAGACCCTTTCCAATGCCTTAGTTGATCTAGGAGCTGCAATCAATATCTTAACAACAACTACTTGCCAAAAGCTAGGCATTACATCTGTAGAACCCACCTCTACCTTGCTAGAATTGGCTGACCGATCTGTGGTTAGGCCGGAGGGCACACTACATGATGTCATGGTCTCTATTGACTCTTGGGAATATCCAACTGATTTTCTGATAATAAATCCCAAAACCCGACTTGATGGACGTCCATTGATTTTAGGTAGACCTTGGCTTGCCACTGTCGATGCTTATATTGGCTGCCGGCAAGGAAATATGACCATAACCAGAGGAGAAAATATCAAGAAATTAGTTCTATATCCTCTAGCGCAGCCAAGTGTCACAATAATCAAAACTAATAAGCACCCTGTATCATACCTTACTGATAACATTAGATCTCCATTAACTATACAAGAGGCACTTGATTTCAAAGACCAAACAGAAGACGATGCCATTAATAATTTTATTAGTCAAACTGAACTCACATCCCACACACAATGTTACATGATAAATGCAACATTTGATAACGAATTAGAAGAAGATCCTCTTAAAAATACACATGATCAAACAATACCTGTTACCTCTGTTGTAAATAGTAAAATTTTGGAAATTGAACCAGGAAAAACCTTAAACATTAATGCCAACCTCACATCCGAACAAGAAATGAAGCTCATCCATTTGTTAAGGAAATATAGAGAAGCATTTGCATGGGACTACCCTGATATGAAAGGAATTGACCCCCGATTATGTACACACCACATTTATATAGAAAAAGATGCGAGACCTATTCGTCAGCCTCAGAGGAGACTTAATCCTCATCTAAAAGATGTGGTAAAAGCTGAACTTCAAAAACTTTTAGATGTCAATTTCATCTATCCTATCTCTGATAGTAAATGGGTCTCTCCACTTGTGGTGGTACCAAAAAAGAATGGGAAATGGAGAATCTGTGTGGACTACAGAGAGCTAAATAAAGCAACACAAAAAGACCACTTCCCTTTCCCATTCATCGACCAAGTATTAGACACTTTGGTAGGAAAGAAATTCTTTTCTTTCCTGGATGGCTTCAGTGGATATAATCAGATTCAGATTTCCCCTGAAGACCAAGACAAAACTACTTTTACTTGTCCTTGGGGAACATTTGCCTACCGAGTTCTACCTTTTGGCCTATGCAATGCTCCTGCCACATTCCAAAGGGCTATCCTCAACATTTTTGTAGACTTAATAAATGAAGGACTTGAAGTATACATGGATGACTTTACACCATATGGAGATGATTTCGATTCAGCATTGGATACACTAGAAAAATTCCTACAACACTGCATTGCTACCAGGCTTTGTTTAAGCCATGAAAAATGTTATATGATGATGACTGAAGGACTTATCCTAGGACACTATATTTCAGCAGCTGACATTCAGGTAGACCCAACCAAAATCCAAATAATTTTACTTATTCCCACTCCTACCACTCAAACGGAGGTACACAATTTTCTTGGATTTTCTGGTTATTATAGGAGGTTTATAGAACATTATTCGCATATTGCTGCACCTTTGTATGCACTAACTGGTAACGTTGATTTTCTGTGGATAGAAAAATGTGAACATGCTTTCAAGGATCTGAAGAAGCTCATGTCCATAGCCCCAGTCATTCGAGGAACAAACTGGGATTTTCCATTTCATATATCATCTGATGCCTCAAATACAACCATTGGAGCAGTCCTTGGGCAGGAAGAGGATAAAAAACCATATGCAATTTATTACATCAGCAAAAATTTATCCCCTGCTGAATTAAACTACATTGTTACTGAAAAAGAATTTCTAGCTGTAATACATGCTATCAATAAGTTCAGACAATACATTACTAGATATCTTGTTATCTTATACACAGATCATTCTGCCATAAAATATTTAGCAAACAAGCCTATCACAAATGGCAGAATAACTAGATGGTTGATTTTATTGCAGGAATTTGATATTACAATCAAGGATCGACCTAGAAAAGAAAATCCTGTAGCGGATTTTATCTCAAGAATGCCAAAGCCAATCGATGCAGCAGCAATTGAAGATCAATTTTCGGACAAGCATTTGTTTGTTGTGGTTGTTCAAGCACCCTGGTATGTTGATGTTGTCAATTACCTAGCAGTAGGTAAACTACCAAAGCATCTAACCCCTAATGATCGGAAACAGATTGTTCAGCGGAGTGGTCGATTTTCTTGGATTGGGGGCTATTTGTTCCACACAGGGGCAAACATGCATATCAGGAGATGCGTTCAAGAAGATGAAATATTTGACATTTTAAAAGCCTGCCATGACGGACCATGTAGTGGACATTTCGCCGATTGCAGAACTAGACATAAAGTGTTGCAAACAGGATATTATTGGCCCACAATTTTCAAAGATGCAAAGAAATTCGTCCAAGCCTGTGACAGTTTCTAAAGAGTAGGACGCCCTGGTCAGTCTGATGAGATGCCTCTGAAACCACAGCTAGTCATCGAACCATTCGAGAGATGGGCTCTTGATTTCGTTGGATCAATTAACCCATCATCAAACCAGAAAACATATATTTTGGTGGCAACAGAATATGTCACCAAGTGGGTTGAAGCAGAGGCATTACCAAGAGCTACAGAGGATTCTGTCATACAGTTCCTGTTCCATCTATTTATACGTTATGGCCTTCCAAGAGAGATAATTATAGACGGTGGACCACAGTTTGTTGGGAACAAAATAGCTGCAACACTCAACAACTTTCATGTCCAGCATAAAATCACTACTCCATACCACCCACAGGCAAATGGGCAGGTAGAAAGCAGCAATAAAATAATAGAAGCAATCCTAACGAAAACCATTGCATCACATAGACGTCATTGGGCTGCCAGACTACCCGAAGCACTGTGGGCTTATAGAACAACATGGAGAAGTATCACTGGTTACTCACATTATCAATTAGTGTTTGGAAAACAACCCATTTTCCCCATAGAATTCGAAATCCAAACATTACGAACAGCAAAGGAAGTTGGCTTAGATCTAACCGAGGCACAGATTAATCGATTACAGTAGATCAATGACCTGGACGAAATTAGGCTCTCTGCACTTCAAAACACTTCCCTGATCTAGCAGCAGCGAGCTAAACGACATGATGCTCTCATTAAAAATAAAGTCTTCCACGAAGGTGATTGGGCACTTTTGTACGACTCCAGGTTTCAGGACTTCCCCGGGAAACTCCAGACTCATTGGTTGGGACCATACGAAATCCAGAAGGTACCTGACAATGGTGCCCTTACTCTAATCATTATTGACGGTTCTAGATATGCCTTCAAGGCAAATGGCCACCGAGTTCATCTTTATCGCAAACCACTCACTCGGGAGTCCTTCTACCAGCAGACTCTGATATGGAAATTTTGGGGGAGGGAGAGAAGTCTTCCTCACTTGTAATTCATTAAGAAATTTATTTCTTTTTATAGTTTGTACATAATTTCTCTTCTTTTGTGAATCATTTTTGTACATATTGTTGAATCAACGTTTTTCCGTTACTATTCTTTTATGTTCCTTTTCTCAAAAGGACAGCATTTTCTTCTGGCTGTTCCTTTTTCAAAAGAACAACACCCTTTGGATCAGCCGTCATTTTGCTATAATTTTGTACCTTTTATTTATTTCTGTGTTTTGTTGTTCCTTTTCCAAAGGAACAACATTTTCGGTTTCTGTTGTTCCTTTTCGAAAGGAATAGCATTTTCGGTTTTTGTTGTTCCTTTCTCAAAGGAACAACATTTATGTGCCTGTTGTTCCTTTTCCAAAGGAATAGCATTTTCGAGTTCTGTTGTTCCTTTTCCAAAGGAACGGAGTTTGTTTGCTTTTTTGTTCCTTTTCCAAAGGAACCGCATTTTCGATTTATGTTGTTCCTTTTCCAAAGGAACGGCATTTGTGTGTTTTTTTGTTCCTTTTCCAAAGGAATAGAATTTTTGATTTTTGTTGTTCCTTTTCCAAAGGAACCACATTGGTGTGTTTTGTTGTTCATTTTCCAAAGGAACAACATTTTCGATTTCTGTTGTTCCTTTTGCAAATGAACGGCATTGGTGTGTTTTGTTGTTCCTTTTCCAAAGGAACAGCGTTTTCGATTTCTGCTATTCCTTTTCCAAAGGAACGGCATTTGTGTGTTTTGTTTTTCCTTTTTCAAAGGAATGGCATTTGCGTTTTTTGTTGTTCCTTTTCCAAAGAAACAGTATTTGTGGTCTTTTGTTGTTCCTTTCTCCAAAAGGAACACCACTTGCATTCTTTTGCTCTCCCTTTTTGAAATATCTCGTTCCCCTTGCTGTTCTAAATTAAGGATGCTTACTATTCCTGTTCTTTCAAGTCTTTTAGAATACAGCTATGAACTTATGAAATGGATACAAAATCACAACATACTGAAATCAGTGAATCATAAAATCACTATCTTTATAAGAAATTGCTCTGAATTGGTAAGAGGACAGAAGGAAGGACACGCTTATTCATTATCTTTTGTTGTCATTGTTCTAATGATTCTGCTCTGATTGGTTATCTTTATCATGTTGGTCCCTTTTAATCCTCTTTGATTATTATTCAGGAATAAGAGCAAAGGGTTTATATCTTCCTATTGAGATGTTAAGACTTCTTCCACCATTCCTACTCTTAAGGACTGTTGAACCACCCTTTGTGTATAAATAGGGAAAGTATTTTATGAAAAAGAAAGAAAAAGAGCAAACAATGATGTCTTAATGGCTTATAAGTTGTCAAATGCATGATAGGGGGTCTCATCAAGAGCCAGCCTACCATGATCTTGAGGACGAAAGCGAAGTGGCATTCCCACTATGGCCACCACACCAGCGATATGGTCCAAAAGGTATATCAAATAAAGAACCCTTGGAACAGGAGGTCTCATCACGAGCCGACCTGCCCACCTTTTGCTCCTTCCTCGTGAATGTCATTATGGCTAACTGGTCACCAAGCCAACATAATGGCCTACATTTTGACATCACACAACATTTCCTAAGCATACACAAAGGATCATGGTTCCATGGGTGAAATAAACAACTTTTCTAAGGTTATGGACACCTGTCGGTAGCAGAGCACTATTAATGGTATTGAAGTCACATTGTTTACACCAATAGGTAGTTATTAGCACCCTTCTGTTTCTTATGCCTTAGTAATCAATCATATATTATTTCCCAAACCATACAACGCATGTACATCTATTATCACCAATCATGACAGAACAATTGACAATGACCGCATGAGACTCTGTCTCCACGGCAAATGTCCTATCCCCAGCCTCGCATCATATCACCGCAGTCTCTTACATATTAAGTGACCCAACTCTACGCCTCGATTTCGGTAATTTGCTACTTTTGTAAACATGGCATATTTCCATACGTTGTTCCTTAAGTACTTTGTTTCAGAACAGGCGCCACTCCTTTATTTGACAGTCGGGACGGCCTATCACATTGTGGGGGGGGAGGTTAACCTCATCATTCCCTAGATTATGTGTCAGATCATTATTCGGGAAGTTGTGTACTGGGGTATAGCATGGCTCAACAGTATACTATTTTTTTTTATTTTTCTGCATGACTTGCTGTTCATAAGCCATTTCCATTGTATACTCTGCAACATTAGATTTTGAGCGAGTCTTGCTTCTGTCAGCCTCTCTGTGTTTCAACAGCGTGAATAGCTACCATTCCATTGAGAGTTTACAGAGAAACCATAAACATGGGAGGAAGATCGATTCGGAGAGAACCGCAGGTGTTAACAATCTCTGCTACTGCCCAGGAAATCTTGGCAAGAGCAAGGTGGCTGACTTATCTCAACTGCTTACAGGAATCCAACGCGACTATGGAAATTGAATTATTGCAGAACTTGCAAGAGGATCACTCCACAGTGAGGGGGAGACACATAGCAGTCACCGATGACATAATCGCAGAAGTCTCGGGACTGCCAGCCGCTGGACCTGTATGGACGTTAAAGAAGGATAGGTTGCAGAAGATCATAAAAATCTTCCCGGAGGAAGGCCGGAGCCTGAAAATTAGAGGAAAGGGAGTTCTGCCAGCAGTAGTAGGAGAGTCGTGGGTAGAATTGGCAAAGACCATTCAAAGCTACATCACCTGTGAAGGCAGAAAAGACGTGGTAAGACCACAACATCTTAAACTCTTAGCTATACTAAAGCAAAAATGCTCTGTAAATTTACCTGCATTTTTAAATTCATTACTTCATGACATTGCACGGAGCATAAAAAAGGCACAGCATGTAGAGTCAGTTGTTAGTCATCATGGGTTGATTCGGTTAATAGTTAGCCATAGCCTTACCCAGCAGCAGAGCAACTGGGAAGAGTTAATTGCCATGATAAATGGAGGATTGACCACACCATCCCCAAAACGTAAACATGCCACCAGTACACCTGAGCGTCCAGAAAAATGAAGGAAATCGGTCCGGCTAGCATGGCTATGAGGGAGGCTGGAGAAGCCCCAAGGAAACACCAGCGAGCCGGTAGAGATAGAAGATGAGCAACCCCCACGATTAGAAGGGGAAGACAATGAGAAAGGAATGCAAGAAAAAGAGGAAGGAGAAATGGAAGAAGAAGCCTAGCAATCTGAGCAGGAGGAGGAAACGAAACAGCAGGAAGGTAGCCCATTGCAGGACCCATTGGGAGAAGATGAATTGGCCAAAGTTTTGGCCAATATGGGCGAATATGGCCAACCTTCCAGTCCATCAGATCTCCATGCCGAAGAGGAACCTTAAAAGGGAAATGCACCTGAAGAATCACATGCAGAGGAGGTAGAAGAAGAGAATATTCCTATTCATGATGAAAATATGACAGGAGATGCTGAACAGGAACAATCAGTTCCTAGCCAAACAACACCAGGAGAAATTCTGGAGGAAAGGGGGGCAGAAAAGGAGGTCACCCAAGAAATAACAGAACCAGTTAGGGTTCTTGCCCCAGAGCAACCAGAGCAAAGTAGATCAACGAAGAAGCACCCCAGAGAGAAAATCAGGGAATTAGTCACAGTCCAGGCCGCAGTGAACAGCCTGTTGTTCCTTCTAAGGAAATTGAGGAAATTAAGGAATTGTGAAAGGAACAGCAGAGACTACTGAATATAATAGTTCAGCTCCACCAGCAGATTAGGATTCTAAAAGCAAGGAAAAGGGTACAAAGGACTTCGGGAAGGAAAAATGCAACCACTCCAGCAAAACCCCTCAAGACAAAGGAGCGGAGGACCAGAGTCCATCCTGCTGTTCAAAACCCTGTCGAAAACCATGTTGTTGTTCCAAATGATGCTGAGGAGTAGACTGTTGTTCCAATTAAAAAGGAACAACATTGGACTGATATCCACGTTAAGATAGAAATGGATGATATGTTGACCCGCGATAAGGAAATTCAGACGAAGACACCACCTTCGGGAGTGATAAGAGTCATGAACTCAAAACAACGCAATAGGAAAATTCAGGTAAAACTCCCGGCCTCCACTGCCACATGGAAAAGAGATCCAAAAACGGTAACCCTACGAAAGAGTTTGAAGCAAGCTCAGCAAGCAACAGAAAAGCTTAGAGAGCAAACGATCCCTCGAGAAAAGTATGAAGAGCTATAGTAGTAGCCTAGGAACGTCAATCTATCCGAAAGCCAGGCCTTTGAAGGGTGGCGAAGGGAAGAAGAAAAAGTCGCGAAGGTAACTTGTAGGTTAGATATAGTTATCAAGCAGATGGCTACCTTATGTTCTTTATACAATGACGTCCTAGCATGTAGAGCCCCTGCTAAGAATTATGCCTTGTTTTTAATGGAACAATATTTGCAATTGAAAATAAAGGTTGTTAAAGCAGGTGCTCCCATACAAATTAACACTATCGATGATTTTATAAACTGTTGTAAGCACTATGGGGTAAAAGTTCAGAGACTACTGTGTGAGTTTTATTTACATAACCTTGTATTAGACCAGGAGACCGAGCTAAACCCTGGCCCTTTTGTTGGGGATATCCAATTATAGGCATTTATTTCATTTGGGGTTAATCAAATTAAATGGCTTAAAGCCTATAATGCTTTCCAAAGACAAGAATACAGATTAGATTTGTGGATAAGAGCTGAGCCCATGGATCTAGTACAGTTGTGGAGAAAACATAGAAACCTCATGAAGACTCCAGGTGTAATTGAAGCATTAGGACCCATGCATGAGGCAATCATTCGACAGGGATTAGAATACTTTTTCTCTATCAAAGACCCTGCCATTGATGCGGCTAAATTTCGGTATCAGATCTCTAATCTGAATTCCAGCTCAGAGAACCATTTAAGTATGAAAAATTTAAATTAGCCACCAACCGCTTGCACCTCTATGGCGAAGTAATTTTGAGGGAGGGCCATCCTGGTTAGGATATAGGTTCCGGAGTCCAATCATTTGGCACCCTGCACTCGGATACCAAGCCCTGTATGAGATGCCTGAGGGTCAGACAGGCCATTTCTTTGAACACCTAGCTATGCATCATGGTTGTAGGCCTTGACATGATATTCCATCTCCAGCCTACTCACTCACTGCCTTACATGTCAACTACAATGTTTTCATGAGGGCATGAAAAAGGGTAAGCAGGGGGGTGTGTGGAGTACTAGAGAAGGTATGTTTTTGGTAATTATTTCAGCATCTTTTCATTATAACTTACAAACCTTTTGCATCATGAACTAGGAAAATGATAATGAATTGTAATAAAACATGTGAGATTAATATGCAATATGAAAGCACTGACAATTTTCATTTCCTTATGCAGGAAGAAGGAAAAACGAGAAACTATCGTTCCAAAGGAAAGGACAAGGACGGGGTAACCGCTGTCCCTTTGACGGGGAATTATATGAAAACAAGGCAAAGCAAATCAAAGCGAATCAGCCCTGGAAAGGAAGTGGAGATATCAGCTTGGCGCAGGAAAGAAAAGAAATGACTGAGGACTAACGGTTCGGCGAATCCCTCAGGATCATCCTGAGGGATCGCTGCTTTAACTATTTTTTCACTTAGAGATCTCCACCTTCACCATTATAAAAGGGGTAGCATTGCTAGCTCGAGAGGAGAATTTTGTTATGTTTTATGTAATTTCCTTTAAGATCAAAACTTTGATCATCGAGTCTCATTAAGAACTGATCTATTGTAATCCCGCTTTATGCATTAATACAAATTTGGTTATTATTTCATCTTTGAGTCTAGAATAACTTCAAGCTTTGTACCCTTGGAGGCTAAGGGCCTGGCCCTGGAGGACACTTGCTCCTGTACTATTACGTTTAGTTTATGCGTGGTTTGCTTATCGACGTTATTTGGTAATCTGATGTGTTTTGAAATTTTACATCACATGCTCTGTTATGTTTAATTTATTAAGGTTTCTGAAGACAGAACTATTGTATTGACTCTGCATCGTACCACTGTTCTTTTAGGTGTTGATATAATACTACTAGTCTTTACAGAATACTGTTGATGTTTAATTACAGAGCCTTTGTGTTGTGCACTTGTTCATTGAACATCACGGAATTCATCTTGGAAGTTATGTTCTTTGCTATTGTTGGATCTATAAACAATGTTGTTCTATTTTGAAATGCAGTCATACTCTTTCTAACTGAGATTGATAACTGGATCAGATTACTATTAAAGTGTGTCATGTGTATATATGGATTTCAAGCGGTGTTCTATAATTCATCATTAATCAGTGTTGTTCCATTTTGGTGTGTTATTCAATCCACCTTTAAGAGTGAAGGATTGTTGTTTGATTCCTGTAGATTACGATTAGTGCATTTGATCTTATAGACTAAGGTGTTACTGCTTGTTAGACTTAGTTGTTGTTCTATTTCTTAACTGTTATTCCATTTTAGGTTTGTTGTTCTATTTCTTAATTTTTGTTCCATTTCTTATATGTTGTTTCATTTCCTGTCATTTGTTTTATTAGTGTGAAGAACGATCTCAGGCTATAGTGAGCATTGACATCTATTGTCCGGCTCCCAGATCCACGATCTGTTCTCTGGTTTCCTTTTCCATCAGTTTACAAAGGGATGGGTTATTGCTACCGAACCCTTGACTGATAAATTGCTTAGTTTTCTAAATGTGTGGTTTAATCTTTTGAAATAGTTAGTTGTAAACAAGCATCCGTTTACTCTTGTATTTTCGAACATTGTGCTACTAGCATTACTCTGGAAAATGATAGCCTCAGACTGAGACACTCTTTGAAATAATAAAATGCTCCCGGATTGACATATTAATGTGAGGTAATTAGAGGTGAAAGAGACCCTTTTTATAGCTCCACACCTCTCTCAACAAAAGAATGTCATGATGTAAATGTATTGTAATAGAAGATGAAGCTTGTCGGTTGTTCTTGATCCCGAATTTTCACAAGGTAAAGCACTTTAGTCATCAGTCATCATCTCTAACTTAGCACTTTAGGGGTTACTTTGTTATAGGCTATTTTGTTTCATTTGATGATCTAAAAATGAGATCTTAGACTAAAATTAAGGTATTACAGACTCATGTGCAGGATTAGCCTATATTACTTAATGCAACATATCGAAAAGATTGCATAATATAGACAATGAAGCAGTTAGTGAAACATAGCAGACACACACATAACACAGCAAATAATCAAGGAGTTCACCTAAAACTCTTGGGCTACGTCTCCTGGTCCAGCCTTCAGTGGTAACCTCTCTATTATGTCTTCAAGAGTAGAGTTTTTACAAGTGTGAGCTCAAATTGAGTCTCAACACAACAGGAATAAAACAACAAGGCTTTACTTGGATCCCCGAAGTCTTTTTGAGTACATAGACTCTCCCTCTCACTCTCTATCTCTGTTTTCTCTCTGTCTCAGCACTGCCTGCCCCTGTCTCTATCATTCAGTGGCTTTTAAGCCAATCGGCGCTTGTCTGTTCGTTTTCCCTTTCAGGCTCTCTAACTTCCAGCCTTTGTCCACTAAAATCCCCTCTGAGCGTTAAACAATCATTGTTAAATGTCTTCAGGGATGGTGGCCACCTGTTTTGTAACAAAAGGGACCATCGGCGCATTAGAAATCTCAAAATAGTTGTTCTCTGATTACATAGAGAAATACACAAAAACACTATCAAAATCCACCCAAACGCCTTTTATCGGACCTGAAATATTATCAATTCCACCCTATAATCCTTTTGGATCCGTCTTTGGGCACTATCGCAAGTCCACTGTTGATCTATGATTGTGGATCCAACGGTTGCTATTGATTTCAAGTAGCTGATGCGCACGGAGATTACCCGCCCAAAAAGGCGGTTTTCTCTCTCCGGTGCCGAGCCACGTGGTGCCCAGTGTATGGGCTCGGGCGGAGCCCATCCAATACCGCTTACAGCCTGAGGCCCACCCGAAATCCTGCTCATTACAGAACTCAAAATATATATCGTTGCATGTATAAACCCTTTCGGGTCCGTTTTATCACTCTATTTGCATTTCCTTTGTTTTTCGTTTATTTAACGAAAATGCAATTTTACATAGGAAAACCCTTTTCTTCTAGAACTCAATATATATATTATATATATATATATATATATATTATATATATAATTTGTACCCATAAGACCCTTAGTGTCCAGCTTTATTGCAAGTCGCATATGTATTGGTCCCGCTCCCCTATATTGTCGCGATGCGACATATCGCAATCGCATATCGCATAGTCCTCGGGCCCTGGTAAGTCCTTTTGTGTGTGTATTGGTGATGTGATGGTGCGAGTATATCTGGACCATTGATCTGTGTGCATAGATCAACGGCCCTCATTTAATCATGCTAATCGTTGTCATGATTTCCCATAAGGCCACCTCTGATGGACTTTGCTTGCCACCTCCAACTGTGATATGCCAATTAGATCTGGACCGTTGATTAGCCAGATCTGACGACTCCTGTGCGAAGTTGTTTAAGCCTCCGATAGACTCTATTTTTACCATTTCTTCTTGTTTTTTCCTTGCGATAGTGTAATCCACCTTTTGTAAAGGTTTTTCTCATGCGATAATTTTTTATATTTTGAAGACTTAGACGGTTTTTAGGATCCATTTTGGATCACGCCTTCCCAGTGAAAAAGCTTTTGGACCACCAAAAGTTGGTTTTTAAGCATCGATCAAGTGAGGATACAACTTCCTCACTTGTCCAATCCCTATCCATCTTGCTCTGCTTGGTTTTGAACATTTGATTCCAATTCTCAGGTACTCAACATCCCCTCTGTGTGTAGTTCTCACCTTCCTATCCAGAACTGTGTCTTCCTGCAACTCATTGAGATATTCAAGCAACAGATCATCAATAGAAGGCAATTGACTTTACTCTTCGGGATCTTCAACCAATGAAGGTTCATATAGTCTCAAGTTCTCTACATTAATGACTGAATAGATATGCATATAAGTTGGCAAAGCAAGGCGAAAAGTGTTCTCACCAATCTTCTCAAGTATCTTGAAAGGCCCATACCTTATTGGTTTTAGCTTCTTACCTTCACCTTGCATTCCATCTTTGCTGATGTACAGCCAGACTTGATCACCAACTTGGAAGCTATGCTCAATTTGATATTTGTCATGCCTTGCCTTGCACTTGGACTAGCTTCTTTCCAGTTGTTCCTGCACTGCCTAGTGAATTTCTTGGATCTGTTCAATGAAATTGGTTGCTTTGTCCACATCACTGTGTCCATCAACTGCTATGTCTTTAATAAAGACAAAATCCAAGGGAGAATTTGGTGTAACACCAAAACAAGTCTCAAAAGGAGATCTCTGTGTAGAAGAGTGTTTGGCATGGTTGTAAGCATGTTGCACATAACACAAATGTTCATCCCAAATCTTGGGATGCTTGCTGCAATAGCCCCTGAGCAACTGGATCACTATCCTATTGACCACCTCTGTTTGACCATCTTTTTGTGGATGAAATGTTGTGCTCTTCTTCAATCTAGTGTCCATTAACTCCCATATACTTGACCAAAACTTCCCAACAAATCAGGAATCTCGATCAGATACAATAGAAGTGGGTAACCCAAAATGAATCCGTACATGCTGAAAGAACAACTTCACTATTTGTTCAGTTGTAACCTGCGTGTTACAAAGTATCAAAATACACATTTTGCTGAACCTATCCACAATAACATATAAATAATCATGACCTTTTCTAGATTTTGGCAATCCCCCAACAAAGTCCATGGAAACACTTTCCCAAGGACGAGAAGGAACTGGAAGTGGAGTGTACAAGCCTAATTTTCTATTACTGGGCTTGCTTGTAGCACACATGGTACACCCTTTAATATATCTAGAAACTATTTTATGCATTATTGGCCAATAACAGAACCTTTGCAACTGTGCAACTATTTTACTTACACCAAAATGACCTGATATTAGAGAAGTATGTGCTTCTCGGATTATGTTAACTCTTTCAGTTTGAGGAATGCATAACTTTCCCAAACGATATAAGAGTTGGCCCTTAACATGATAATCCAATTCTTCTACTTGTTTGCCATGAATTAAAGTTGCATATACATCTTTAAAATCTACATCTTGAGCATATTGTTCAATGTATCTTTCATGCATTACTGAGTTATGCTTAAGTATAGTAGATGCATTTATGATTGGTCTAGATAACATATCTGTAACCTTATTGTCTATGCCCTTCTTATATCTGATGACAAGATGAAACTGTTGTAGAAAACCCATCCACCTATAGTGTCTTGATTGCTGCAATTTAGTTTGTGAGTACAAATATTGAAGTGGTTGATGATCTGTATGTATGATTGTTTCTTTGCCCATTAGGTAATGTTTCCAATTTTTCACACTCTGTACTAATGCATACAATTCTGTATCATATGTGGGATAATTAACTACTACAGAAGTAAATGTCTCGGAATGATAACATATGGGTTTACCATGTTGCATCAACACTGATCCCATGGCATAGTCACTGGCATCTGTTTCAATCTCAAATGGTCGTTGAAGATCTGGTAGTGCTAGTACTGGTGTTGTACTAATTTTTTCTTTTAAGGTGTCAAAGGCTTTCTGTTATTTGCCTCCCTACTAAAACACCTTGTTCAATCCTGTTAAAGCATGTAAGGGAGCTGCAATCAAGGAAAAGTTAGCAATAAACTTTCTCCAATTTTGTGTTGCTCCTAGGAAACTCCTAACTTCTGTAGTAGATTTGGGTTTAGGCCAGTTCACAATAAGTTCGACCTTAGAGGGATCTATCTTCAATTCACCACCCCCTACAATATGACCCAAATAATTTAAAGATGTTTTTCCAAATTCACATTTTGATAACTTCACATAGAGATTTTCTCTTTTCAAAACATCTAAAGTCTGCTTTACATGTTTCAAATGTTCTTCCCATGTTTTATTGAAAACAAGAATGTCATCTAAATATACAATTACAAAATCATCAATAAAAGGCCTGAGTACATCATTCATAACTCTCATGAAAGTGGCAGGAGCATTAGTTAAGCCAAAGGGAATAACCAGCCATTCATACAGCCCTTGCTTTGTCTTGAAAGTAGTCTTCCATGCATCTTGCTCTACTACTCTGACCTTATGATAGCCACTACGTAATGCTAACTTGGAAAAGTAAACTTCTTCTTTCAGCTGGTCTAATAGATCATGAATGCGAGGAAGAGAGTAACGATTCTTGATCGTTATTTTATTTAGTGCTCTATAATCAATGCACATCCTCCACGAACCATCTTTATTTTTCACCAGTATGATTGGAGATCCGCATGGTGATGTGCTTGGTCTTATGAACCCTTTATTGAGCAGCTCTCGTACCTGCGTCTTGATCTCTGCATTCTCTAAAGTAGATAACTTGTACATTCCGATGTTAGGAAATGGAGCATCTTGCTGCAAATGAATATCATGTACTATTTCCCTTTTGGGTGGAAAACCTTTAGGTTCTTGAAATAGGATATCATATTCTGAAACAACTTTAACTAAATCAGTGTTCTGTTTAGCATCACAGCCTTCAAATGCATCGGTTTTATCAAGGTTCTTTTCCTTTACAGCCATTAGTAAAAATTGCTTGCATGAATTTACAATTCTTTTCATCTGCCCTAAGTTTATGAGGGAGTAGTTATTTTTGAGTTTATGAGCTCTTACAATATATTATATTCCATCTTTAGTGAGTTGATACTTATTTTCAGCTCTATAGAAAATGGATTTTCTATCATACAAGTAAGGACTTCCTAAAACGATACCACATATATCCAAGGGAACTATATCTAACTCAACTCATCTACAAATGCTGACCCAATAGCAAACCTAAGTTTACATTGTCTAGTCACTTGTAGCTTTGCTTTATCACATACCCAACCTAATGGATATGGCTTCTTGTGAGGTGTTGTTAGTAAGCCCAAATTCTTTACAATTGTTTCAGAAATCAAGTTTACTTGTGATCCACTATCAAATAAAGTATCAATATTTTGGTGCTTGGAAATAACTCTAATATGAAAAAGCTCATGCCTTTTCCTCTCATTATCTTCATTATCAATAGATTGTGTAGAATTACTTGTAGATGCTTCAGAATTTTTACCTTTTATGCTTGTGGATGTGACTGTTGTTTCATCACCTGAGTCTGACCCCAAGTCTTTCTTAATAGCAGCAACAGTCTTCTTCTTCTTACCACCGAACTTCTTAGGTTTTAGCTCTGGATGCAAAGACCAGTAGTGTCCATCATCATGTCCATCCTTCTTCCAGTGAGTGCATGAAGGTTTGTTCTTCTGTACAGCGTTTTTCTTCCTCTCCTTCCATTTCTGCTTCTTCTTTTCCTTGTTCTTGATTGCGGAGAGTTTTGATGATCCCCCAATCTTTGGGTTCACATTCTTGCCTCTAGCTTGTAGATGTGTAGCCTGAACTGATACATCATCTAGGCTAATAAGATTAAACATGAAAATGTGTGCTTCAAATAGCTATGCAGACCACCTATATACTTCAACAAAGTTTCAGGTGAGTTTATATATATGCCTAGAGTTAAAGCTCTTTTTCTAAATTCCTGGGTATAACTTTGTACACTTTGGCCCTTTAATTGGCGAAGAGTTTGCCAACTCATCATTGCTTGCTGCATATAAGCTAGAGGATAGAACTATTTTTTAATGGCAAAAACAAATTCATTCCAGGTAGAAAGAATTTTACCATGTCTCTTCAGATCAACTTGTCTCTTGCCTTCCCACCACATTAGTGCAGTTCCTCCAAGGCGAAGGTTCACCAGCTGAATTTTTCTCCTTTTTGAATCAATGTTCTGTACCCTACAATATACATCAATCTGTCTAATCCAGTTATCTATATTTTCTGAATTTATTTCTCCATCATAGATTGGCAAATCAAACTTTACACTTAATTTAATCAAAGATATTTTCTTCTTTTTCTTTTCAGGGCTAGGAGATGAGGATGATGGAGTTGACGGTGGAGGAGATGATGGAGGAAGCTTTTCCCCTTTCCCTTTGCCCCCTAGATGGGAATCTGGAGAAGGTTTCTCTGCTCCTTTGTCTTGTTTGGGTGTTGAAGTGCTTTCCCTCGACCCTTCTTGCATTCTCGATACATCTCTTCCACCATGGCTCTAATGGCCATAAAGTTGTCCATGAACTGAGATTTTGATTCCAATGGGACTTCTCCAGCCATTCTCCTCTGAGAATAGACTCTTCCAATCTTTGGGTTAGTCTCAACAAGTTCTCCTTCTCCTAGTTTGAGCTTTGACCTAGTTAGGATTCAAGAATCCAACACAAGCTTGTCTAACCTTAGCAAACCTAAAGCTCTGATACCACTTGATCTGAAAATGAGATCTTAGACTAATATTAAGATATTACAGACTCATGTGCAGGATTAGCTTATATTACTTAGTGCAACGAATCGAAAATATCGTGAATAATATAGACAATGAAGCAGTTAGAGAAACATAACAGACACACACATAACATAGCAAATAATCAAGGAGTTCACCCAAAATCTTGGGCTACGTCTCCTGGTCCAGCCTTCAGTGGTGACCTCTCTATTATGTCTTAAAGAGCAGAGTTTTTACAAGTGTGAGCTCAAATTGAGTCTCAACACAACAGGAATAAAATAATAGGGCTTTACTTGGATCCCCCAAGTCTTTTTTGGTACATAGACTCTCCCTCTTGCTCTCTGTCTCATCACTGCCTACCCCTGTCTTTGTCATTCAGTGAATTTTAAGCAAATCGGCACTTGTCTGTTCGTTTTCCCTTTCGGGCTTTTTGGCTTCTAGCTTCTATCTGCTCAAATCCCCTCTGAGCGTTAAACAATCATTGTTAAACGTCTTCAGGGATGGTGGCCACCTGTTTTGTAACGGAAGGGACCATCAGCGCATTAGAAATCTCAAAACAATCGTTCTATGTTTACACAAAGAAATACACAAAAACACTATCAAAATCTGCCCAAACGCCTTCTATCGGACTTGAAATGTTATTAATTCTGCCTATAATCCTTTCGGATCCATATTTGGGCGCTATCGCAAGTCCACTGTTGATCTATATGATCGTGGATCCAACTGTTGCTATTGAATTTGGGTGGTTGATGCACCCAGAGATTACCCGCCCGAAAAGGTGATTTTCTCTCTTTTGTGCCAAGCCACGTGGCGGCCAATGTATGGCCTCGGGCAGAGCTCATCCAATACCGCTTATCGCCTGAGGCCTGCCCAAAATCTTGCTCATTATGGAACTCAAAATATATATTACTACATCTATAAACCCTTTCGGGTATGTTTTATCGCTCCATTCGCATTTCCTTTGTTTTTCGTTTATTTAACGAAAATGCGAATCTACATAGGAAAAACCTTTTCTTCCAGAACTCAAAATATATATATTTGTACCCATAAGACCCATCGAGTCCGTCTTTATTGCAAGTCGCATATGTATTGGTCCCGCTCCTCTGTATTGTCGCAATGCGATTTTGCGATGTGACATATCGCAATCGCATATCGCATAGTCCTCAGGCCCCAGTAAGTCCTTTTGTTTGTGTATTGGCGATGTGATGGCACGAGTAGATCTGGACCATTGATTTACGTGCATAGATCAACGACCCCCGTTTAATCGTACTAATCACTGTCACGATTTCCCATAAGGCCACCTCCGATGGACTCCGCTTGCCACCTCCGACTGCGATGTGCCAATTAGATCTGGACCATTGATTGGCCAGATCCAACGGCTCCTGTGTGAAGTTGTTGAAGCCTCCGATAGACTCTGTTTTTACCATTTCTTCTTGTTTTTTCCTTTGCGATAGTGTAATCTGCCTTTTGTAAAGGTTTTTCTCATGTGATGGTTTTTTATTTTTGAAGACTTAGAGGATTTTTAGGATCCATTTTGGATCATCTAATCAATCAACCTCCTAATGGGATCAATCAAAATCATATTCCCCCTTTACATCATCATTGCACAAATCCCTATGCATTACTCTCTCATTCCTCGTAGTTTTTGCCTTGAACTGCATCATCTAAGCTAATTTTAGGACCAACGCACCTTAGCCTCTTGTTGGACAATGTTCACCTACAAGTTTCTCCATCGCGGTCTGCGTTGATCACCTACAGGTTGCTCTCCTTACACCTGCGTTGGTTCTAGAAATTCAGGAAAAAGAGAGAGAATCTCGAACCCTCCATTTCCAAAAGCTTCCAGGATCTTTTACAACCATTTACCTCAGATTAAACTTTTGAATCCTATCCTATCCTACCTTGGAGTTTCCATCCCTTGTCCTTAGATATCATCCTCCCATCAAGAGTGGGTCTCAATCCCAAGATTGGTAAAAGGATAAGAACTCCCAACTTACCTCACTCCTCTAAATATTTATAGCCTTCCATATGGAAGGGGTTGGATTTTGGAGAGTGATTCTACCCTTATGTTGTTGTTGTGAGAGCTATCCTTTCATGCATTTAAGGTGATTGGAGTTACACTTTGTGACAAAGGAAGGACAAGTCAACAACTTGGAGAAACTCTTCTACAAGATCAACTCCTATTTATGGTTGTAACTCACTCTATTTATATCAATACAAAGAGTTTTTTGTTTTCCTATATGTGATGTCATTATTTCATGTATTTCAATACCATGTTGATCTGTTGAATAAAGTAAATAGATGATGCTACATAGATCTCGTAGTTTCTTGGCTTGTGTTTTTTGGTTGTGCAGGTTCTAATTTTGGCAATTGGAGCTAGGATTGGAGCATTCAAACCAAAGAATGAGCGAAACATACGACATATTCCAAGTAGGTTTCTTCCCCTCTTCTACTTACTTTAAGGAAAACATTGGGTCCTTTATCATTCTGTTGTTCTAGGTTAGCCACCAAACCTAGGGGAGATATTTCTATCCGCGTTCATAAATCGCACATAACAATAGCTCTTGGGAACTATCTATTTTTCTTTATTATATTCATATGGAATGTTGAAATGGTTATATAATTTTTTTGGGTTAATAATGAAATGATATGATTAAGGTGTATGATGTTGTTATCACCTTGCTTTGGGACTTGAAGTAAACCAAAGTTAGATGTTGGATGCAACTCAAAGAGCATATAAGGCATTTAAGTTTTGTCAATAATAGTATTTTTTTTTTTAGGATTAAAGTTTTTTATAGCCCATTGGATTAAGTTGGATGTTGAGAACATCTCCAATGAATAAAAACATAGTTGTAAAATGATACTTTAAGGAAGGTTTCCCATTTGATGAGGATAAATTAGCCTAGTAGTCTTAGGACCTTATGAGATAGAAAAGGAATAAATAATGATTATTTGGAAAATATTAGCTCTTAATATTTGACTATGGTTTAAGGCCCAAGGAGGTTGAGATTAATTTAGTGAGTGCTTTCCATGTGACTAATGTAAGATAACTCTAACTTTAATTTCACCTTAAACCTATTTATGGCTACTAATTACATTTTGAAGAAAAAACAACTAAAAAATGTAAGTGTTTCTTCTTGTTATTAAGAAAATAAAATTACATTTCTTAGATATTAACTTGAAAGACAAGTAAATTGATGTTTTTAATTATTCATATGAAAGGAATGTAAGTTGTTGCTTTAAGTATTAATCTAAAATGCACTTAAATTGATGTTCCTAGTTAAAAAAGTGAAAGGAAAGTTATTACTTTTATTTGTTACAAGGAAAGGAAAGTATTCTTAGGACTTTTGTGTTATTCTAGTTATTTGATGGGAAGGGGAGTCCCTTTGAAGTGGGATGGGGTTCCTTTACTAAACTATCTAAGAAGTATTTAGATTAGTTGAAGGCTACTTATAGCATTATCTAAGTGGGTCATATGGGATTGTACATGGGGTGTATGTAGCCTATGGAGGTACTAAATCCATTTGTGCCTAGGATTATTAAGAACAATTTCATGTGTCAGGAGCAAGACTCGGTATAGTTCTTGCACATTAAAACCCTAAGAGGAAAGGTATTGTTGTAGCTAAAATCCTTTCCATCATACGTTAGCTTGTATCATTTTGAGATTGTGGATAGTTTTTAATATTGCTTAGCAAAGTGTTTTCTTTCTTATTATACCTTTAAGTGAATCATCCATTGATTATTTGGGTTGAGCCAATGTCTTGCATGGAGGGATCATTTGTTTCTTGGTATTCGCAGTGGTTGGAAGGAAAATCATCCTTAAAGTGGAATTCCCATATAGTTTCCATTAGATTTGAAAACTAGTTGGAATTAGTTGGCTAGACATTATCCACACTATTTGGCTAAAAATTATCAAAGCAAGTTGGATACATAAACAAATTGGCACTAGTTGGCTAGACATTATCAAAGCAAGTTGGATACATACAAGTATTAGCTTTTGTAGTTATTTTTCTGCAACATAAATTAAAATTTATCATAATTTAGTCCTTAATAGATAGTCAAGATAGTTCTTATTTATTGATATTTGTAAATGTAAATAAATTCATTGTTATTACTTAAAAATCACTCCATAATTAACTTGTTTCTAAAAAGATGAGTTTTTCAAAAATGATTTTTAAATCTTACTCCATTATCAAAAAAACCAACCTTAATAATATTTTTAAAAAGACATTATCACATATTTTCATCAATAAAAACGTGTTGAAATTATATAATTATCAATAATATTTACTCTCAACACTATATATGAAATCAAAAATTATTTTCAATTTAACTTCTTATCCAAATTATTTTTAATATATTTATAACAATTATTTTTTACAATAAAATTGTAACACTATAACCATATATTAATTTTAATCCCATATATAAAACAAAAACTATCCATTTAACTGCTTTAACCCATTTTCAAAATTATATTTATAACAATAATTTACAGTAAACGATGTACTTTTCTAAATTATTTGTAAAATATATAACAATAATGTGATTTTCTATCCATTTAACTGGATTTCGAACAATGATTTATCATTTTATAACCAGAGTTATTTTTTATATTACCATCCCTCCTTCAACTTATTAAACAACAATCTCTGTTGGGTCATTACAACTGTAATCATTTTACAAGACAAAATTAGTTACCTTTATAAAAAGCACAGAATAAGTAGCTTTACGCTACGATTAAACGTATTTATGTTATAAATAAATAAATAAAAAAATAGGAATGTTGGGTACCGTGATCCCTATAAAATCATTGTGCGGCCGCATTTAGCTGCGATAACTTTCTTACACGCAAGTTCATCGTCCCTTTGCCCAACTAACTTTCGCCGACTCTATTTGCCCCTTGTTTATCAAATTTTTCCCACGCTAAAATCATGGTGGAAGGACTACGTGATCACCATTCCTTGTAAATGGATCGGACGGTACAGAGAGCAGCCATAGATTTGGTCGCGTTTAATGAGGCGGCTCATAATGAATGGGCATGTGATCATTGGTCGGTGCCATGATGACCCTACAACTTGACATGACTGGCCATCATGGGATGATGACTCATGCATCTCACCATGGCCCTCCGTGGGGCCCTTTCTCAGACTTTCCTGGGAGCGTACGAAGAAAAGAACGGCGATTAAGGAGAGCTGGAAGCGAACTGGCATGGAAATCGTTTGTCTTTGCAATTGTGCGGTTTTCAACTTTCCAGTCCACAAGCTCCGCAGATTAAGGTAAACCACTGTTCTTTAAGTATTTTTTGCAATAACTTTACAGATTTACTCTCTTATAACTTCGCATTCCGTAAATGCACAAAACTTCATTGAACTCTTGCTCTTAGAAAATTCTTCTTTTGCTGCTGCAGAGTGATGGAATCAGTGTGTCTTTCTTGCTGCTCGGAGACTGTGATTCCATGGATTTTGTAAGACGAAAAGGTGTAATATCTGTTTTTCGAGGCAAAAATTGGAATTTATTTGCGTTTTTTCTGGTCATGTAGGGTTGTTTATTTATTGTAGGAAAATTTAGATGCAGCTGGCGCATCTTTGTTGCGTTGCAGGAAGCCGCATGGCAGAATTTATTGAAATTTATAATCTATGTCGAAATTCTAGAAATTGTTTGTATGTTACTTTTACATTGCACGGACTTAATTTTGTAGATCTGTAAACCAGTGTAGGGTTGTTTAAGGTACTGTTAGCCAATTCTTGATGTTAGTGTGTTTTGTTGCTTGTAGTCGCTGGTATCTCACTATATTCGCGTTCGTGTTCGGTAATTTCACGGCCTTGCAGGTAATGCTTGTCGTTAAAGTGCATAGTGACGGTTCGCCTTTGGAAATGGATATTATTGTGGCTCATCTGGTAATGTCATAAATTCAAGAGCTGCTGCGGAAAATGAGAATTTTAGCTCTTCCACAAACTACCTGAACTACAGAATTCCAGGTATTTTTTGAAATAACTACCGTTTCACAGATAAAACTTTATACTAAAGAATATTGCACCATTGACGTATTGTCTGTCTAATATTGCATAAAACCCTTGCAACTAAACTGGCATTTTGGAGAAATAAAAGCATTTCTATTTCGATATCTTTTTTCAAAATTTAATTAGCAAATAGCTTAAACAATCTCTAAATTTTTGGCTGATATCTTTTTAAGACACATATTTGACGAATTTACTCTCTCAAATATCGTACTGGTTAATGTTCAGCAAAACACTTGTATTCATATAACTTCATCTATGAAAAGATTATAGTACAAATTTATTTTCTAAACGAAACTTTTAAGTGCAGAGATACTTTTGTAGCAAAACTCAAGCATTTACAAGGCAATACATGAATTTGCTTCAGTAATTCTATTATATTCATATTTTTCTGGAACACCTTTAGTTTTCCCAGCACAGGCAATTACACAGCGACTTACACCGTCACAAGAACTAGACTGTTCCGTTCTTGTAAACTATAGCAAGATCTGAATTTGCAAGTACTATTAAAATTTAGAAACGTAGTAACAGTCCCTAGCCCGTGGCCGTTGAAGCGTTTCCTTTTATAACTTTCATCTTTTGGTAGGAATTCTGGCCATGCACAATACAGCATGATCTCATGGAAATCTGACACGATATCTGCATTTTATCGTTTTTTAAGTTGTATACTTGCAAGTCTTTAACTTCTTGCAACTTTATTCAACTTCAGTATTTTAACTTTATGCAGCGTTCTTGAAATGGAAACAGACCTATGCTCTCGGTTCTGAAATTCATTTCTGGGGAAAAAAACATAGACGGTTCATCTGTTCACGTTATTGAACTGGCAAATACTTCAAAGCTAACATGTGTCAGCTGAGGAAAGCCATGATACCGAAAAGCTTAAAAGAAATTTACTCTAAATCTGCACGCTGGATGAAGAAGAAGCAGCAACAACAAGATGTTACATGGTTTGACATTAAAGTTTTCTACATCAAAATCGATGCCTGCGGATTCGATCCTGCACCTGACTTTTTGACGGTTCACTATACACCTCGCAGTAGCTCGACGCGTCTAGAAATTAACGGGAAAATTATCCGTCCGTCTGCAAGCGCTTTTCTCACTCTAAGACGCAACAACGGCAGGGAAGAAAACGTGTCGGTGGCAACTTATGTCAGTACGGACGTCACCCGCACTAACGGCAAAGTTTGCTTTGACGTTTACGTCAGAGACGAGACTCTCATTTGCGGTACACTGGAAAGAAAAGTATCCGTCAAAGATTACGATACCTCGCAAATCCGTCGACAGTTGTGGACCGTAGAGTGCAGTTGCGCTCTAGATTATCCGTCAAAATGGAGCTCAGCCGAGGCGAAGTTTGACAAATTCCCGTCACTAGAACTGTACGTTGCAGGTCGAGTAGGAAGTTTGCCCATGGTATTGACGCATACCGAGCAACTTATACCGAGAAAAAAACGGGTCCGTCACGGAGTGACATTAGATGTTATTCCGGAAGGCAACGACTATGAAAATTCATTATTCAATTTGGCGGATCACGACAGGCTGGAGAGTAAGGTCTGTTACAGATATTTCATTTTCAGAATTATTCTTGAATTTATTGAATTATGTTTTTGCAATGACAGAATTTAATTTTGTTTCAGCAATGTTTGTTGCAGGCACAGAATGAGGAGCAGAGTTTTGTGGAGCTGGATGATATTTCCATTGCCATGATCTGTGACGCAGCGACGGAAAGGTGGATCAAGATGTTTGAACCGAAGGAAGTGGAATGTTTCAAGTGTAGTCAACTCTCATGGTTAAATGCTGGTCTACGCCTTGGTGTTGGACTTGGGTTAGGCGCCTGTCTGGGGTTGGGGTTTGGGATTTTTCTATTAATCCGCCGGACATGCGAAGCTAAAGGCATAAACGTACGATGGTCCAAAGTGTCTTCATGATTTTTAGTTGGCAATGGAACGTGACTCCTCCATGTGATTTGAATTTATTTTGGTCTGTTCCTTAATGTCACGTCACGAAATTCATATGAAATTGCCAAGCATGTTTGATTCCAATTAAGAAATGTTTGTTGCAATGATTCATTGCCATGTCCAACTATTGTTTTCCTTCGACAAATCACATATTCTTATTCTTCATTTAAAAAGAGTTATAGAAATATTCCTCGCCAAATCACCTAATGATTTTCTATACCAAATCACATATTATTATTATTCATTTTCAAAAGATCTCGATAGTACTTATAGTGGCCACAACACCTCTTCATTGTGTAATTATATATTTTTTAAAATAAAAAGATTATTATTATTATTATGCTAAGGACATTATAAAATGCAATTGTTTTTTAGATAGCTCGTATAATTCAAATGAGTTATTTTTAGTGGGTGTGTAAAAATGGTATTTAAGTTTTTTTTTTTTTTTTTTTAAGAAAAGTAGCTTAGTTGGAGAATAAAATATTTTTGTTTATTTAGCTTATTTAATTTATTTAAAAATATATATATTAAAGGTAAGTTAGAAGTTTTATTATTAAGTATAAAGAAAATAGTAAGAAAAAGAAAATTTTTATATTATCTGTTTTATGAATAATTTTTTTTTGTTGATTTTGTTTTTGTTAGGGATAGGTTTGGAATCAAAAATGATTTACATAACAAATATATGGTTCGATATAGCTATGATAGTAGGAGTTCAAAAAATAATATACCCTATGATAAAGCAAGAAAACAACATAGAGCCTAAACATGCTAGAAATTAATATCTACTATAATAATCAACACTAGGAGAAGGCTCATGATGCTTGCGCTTAATGGTAGTAATTTGATGAATTGGTACCTACAAGCATGAGGTAGGGAGCTGCTCAGAATTGATCTCTTTGAGCTACAGTATAATCTTGTCTACATGTAAGTGAATTTCCTTGCCACACTCATCTCAATCCTATAGAAATTTTCTCACCAAAGTCGTCATATGCTAGTAAAGATCAAGTGCATCAATGTTTGGTGTCTTGAGCCTCAAATTACTAGTATTAGGGACCCAATTGCCCATCTCATCATCAACATCCCATTCATGCATAGTACCCCTATCCACGTGGACTTCAACTTCTACACTAGCAATTTCCTCATGGTTGTTGGGAGGAATCCACTCCCAATAAACATTGGCATAATCATGAGCATATTGTTGTATATGAGTGATCGAGGGGCTCAATCTATCTCCATGAGAATTATAGGGGCTAAACCTTCATCTACATCCCTAGTGATAGTGGTGGCCTCAATGCATGGTGTTAGGCATAGGATTAAAGCATTATAAGAGGGTAAAAGTTGGTGTTTAAAGGAGGGTAAAGCTATCAATGGAGACAAAAAGAATGTCTATGATCAAGATAAGCTCATGAATTGAGGAAAGGAAAACCAAACTACATAGAGAAACCCCATATCATATCATAATTCTACTAGTAAATGAATTTTGGTCAGAATTATGAATTGGCAACGCCTATAATAAAAACTATACTAAGTCATAATTCTACTATGGCATGATTTCTCATACCATATTCAAATGTTTTCCTACCTATAAAATGATGGAGAGGGTCCATTGTCTGCTAACACTTTAAAGCTTGCATGCAAAGGATTAAAGACAAGGGCTCAACACTTACCACCTCATGTTAGGAGAGACCTAGTAGGGGAGTGGCCTCATGTAGCACTGGCTCCATATGTGGGGATTCGCGTGTCCCAAACATGCCATTTCGGGGAAATTCATAATATTGTGTTAATATAAATCATTTTTAATATATTATTCATTTAATATGATTATATTATATAAATTTAATCTAATATTTTTTTTATTTGGGACTTTATTTTATTTTATTTTATTCGCTAGTGTTTCCATGACTTATGGGGCCAACATGTGGCCTAAAATATTTTGATTTAAGCGCATATAAGTCATCAAAATCACCTTGGGATCACACTTGAACAACCCTTAACATGACTGGATTTTTTTCAATGTCTCTTCACAATCACTGCAAGTTTCAAATCTTGGCTAACTTATAAAATGAAACCCTTGAAATCTAGTCACACTAAGAGGATTTAACAGTTAAAATTTTTAAAAATCCCATCTATTTATATTAATATTTTTTCCATTTAAATTTAAATGTATTTAATTTAGTATATTCAAAGCCAAGCACTAAACATATTTCAATTTAGTCTTGATTCAAGCATCATTCACTAAATTTTTTTATAAATTAACCATGTTTGCATTCGTCATGCTTGTTTTGATTGCAAATACCCTGGTCAAATTCAATACAATGAAAAAGATGAGTCATATTAACTATGTCAACGACACACACCACTAGATTAATCATTGAAAATGCTACTTGTAGAAAATTGTAATAAAATGTAACCCCCTCCACTCTCGGCTACACTCGATACAATTAATCGTACATGGGAGTAGTCATGGAGAGTGTTATCACTCATAAATTTTCATGGTTGTGGAAGGAAATAACTGAGGTAACCTCTAACCATTCTCTTGAATTTAAAGCTAGCCCTTTTAATCCAAAGGGAGATCCCTTCTATAACTCAGTGAAAATGACCGGTTATGTACTTAGCACAATGATCAGGTATGTTTTAACAAAGCTTCAAAATTGTGGAAGGGTTTGATAGATTTCCATTGGACATGGAGTCAAATATTTGGCTTAATAAGGAAGCAAACTAAAATCTTCACAAAGGCAGGGTAATTTAGATACTCTGAGATTTAAAACTATTGAGATGGAATGCAGAATAATAAGGCAATGGTATACTTATAAGAGCACCACAAGGATGAATTATACAAATCAAGTCAGAAATTTGTGAAAATTGATCATATAAACACAGCATAGTAAATATGATTTTTGTTTATTTACTCTTATCAGTCATGGAAGAACATACATATGACAACATAGAAGGAAAACAGAAACAGGGAAATACATCCAAAATCTCTTAACACAAAAATCTATGTTGCAGAATTAGTCTTCCTTTATTGAAATTTTCATAAATATATAGTGCACAATAAATCTTTGGATAAAAAACGAAACCTCTTTCATTTTACGGAACTTGTCTTTATAGAAAAATTATAAATTGTTCAAGATACAAAAATAATGGATCTCAAACCTCTTCATATATCTATTGCTTACTAAATCAAATAATCAAGGAGATAATATCTTACCCCTAGTCAAATTGATGAGGTATCTCTCCAATTGATTGGCCATTTTTTTTCTAAAAATAGAACAAATTAATTATGCCGAATTCCTGAAAAATAGGCTTCAAATATCCATTCAAAACTCTCAAAACATGATCGATGTGAAAAATATGAGAGAGGTTTTTGTTAATGTGCCATTCTCGACAAAAACCTCTTTGGGTGTTTAAAAATTCATCCTCGTTTGTTCGGAAATTAATTTATAAAACATTGACTAAAACAAGAAAAAATTTGATGGGACCAGCCCAACACTTTATAAATTGTCGTAATGGAAATGATTTTGTAATGTTTATTCGTTGGATTGAATCATATGGTGGTGATTACACGTGGATGAAATGCACATCGTATATTTTGGGTTTTGATTTATGTGGCATTCAATTAAGCAATAATGAAAGGGGTACTTGCCTTGGAGTTTGTATCTCCCGCTCTACCCTATGCTTGATCCCTTTGTTCGTTGGTCTTTTCAGTCATTTGTTGTTGGCTCGTCGAGGGTCTACTCCATAGTGATCTGCAAGGTTTTTGATGGGCAACTATGCTGCGAGTCTTGGGCGTGCCTCTGGTTGTTCTTTGCTATGAGTGCGTTGGTCTTTAATCCTTGGTTCGTTGACAGTTGTGGTTCGTCCTGTGGTTGCCTGGGTAAGTGACCTTTGTTGTGTTTCGTTTTCCTTCTGTCGTGGGTTCTACAGGCCATTGTATGTTAACTCATGCACTGGTATTGCTCATTCTGGTTGGAAACTCAATGTTTACTTGTTTCCAGGTTCAGCTTGATGTCTTTCTTTCATCCTTGGCTTAATACACAGGTAATTCCTCTTTCTCTATTTCAATTTATGGGTCCTCTTCCACAGTTCCTGACCTGGTCTGCTACTTTGTCTCCACAGTTAGTCAATGTTGTTGGTGGAATGTCGGTCTTTGGTCTCACTGCAAACTCTCAAGTAACTGTATTCAACTTCAATGGTTTCGTTTTTCCTTTCCAGCTCTGTACTTTTACTTCTACTGTAATGTATCTTCTAACAACCTATGTATCATGGTTGTGCAGGTGTTGAGGGTTTGCGGTTGGAGGGTTTGACCATATGTGTCTCGGTCTTGTATGGTAGGCTCTGCCTCTTCGAATTTCTTGTATTGTTCATTCTGGTCTTTATTATACCTTCGGGTCGTATGGGTTTGTCACCCACGTTGCTTGTCGAATGGCTCACTGTGAGCGATGCTCTGCTACTTTGGAATTCTGGACTTCCACTGTGTCTTGACTGCAATCTTTTGTTTATAGTTGCAATTTTTTGTCGAAACCCTCACCTAGGGTTTGTCGTTCATGGTTTGAACGTTCACGGATTTATTTTTACAGTACTGTAATGCGTTTGTTAAACGTTGGACTTTTCACTTCTTGAAAGGAAAATTCTTCTGAGGAATGTAATAAGACTAGGTCTGATTTACCTGAATAACATTTGCTATTGATTTTCTCTGAACTCGTAGCCGGAACTGTTGTTATGATTCTTCTGTTTGCTTGAGATGTGATGTATAAATGTACACTAACCTTGTAGTTATGCTGGCAATTTTATATGGCCGTCAAATTAAATGTATGGTGGAAACTTTCGTCCGGCCTGTGGTTGTTTGGCCTGTAACGAATTATGATTGTATCACTCCTAGTTTATTTTCGTTGATTGCTTCAAACGAACTACGAACCCTCGTATTGTAACTGCTTCTCGGTCTCGCTATGAGAACTGGTTCTTTCTCTCAGGAAAAACAAAACAAAAAATATTTTCAAAAAAATCGGTGTAGAGTTAGTTTATGCTCAAATGGTCATCAACGAAAAACATAATAATGTACAGTAGACATACAGATGGACAGAACTTTAATTTCTCTGTTATTGTTTTTATTTGAGTGCGAGAGGTATTGAACTGAACCCCCTCCATGATTTGTCCTGTTACATTTATATGTTTCCAGTTCCAGTTAATGAAACTGTACAGTTGTTTTTCAGTTACAGATTTTACAGTTACATGGTTATTATTCATTCGTTCTATCTTATGGCAAGATTTTCCTTTAGGATACATTCGTCTTTTCCCTTTTAAAATAATAGGACCATCATTAATCCAGGACTTGTTAACAATAGACAAACAAGTAACCTTAACTAATCAATTACCCTTGACTAATTTAGAAATTAAGACAAGAATAAAATACTACCTATTATTCTGTTAGCTGACATGAAGACAACTAAAAGTAAACTCAATTCTTTGACCTGGCAGAGACCGACACCCGATCATGGTGCCTGAGCTGGATGCTCCTGCATCAAAATTGAATTGCAAAATCCTGAAAAATAGGCTTCAAATATCCTTTAAAATATCTCAAACCATTACACCTATGTAAAAACAGAAAGAGGTTTTTGTTAATGAGTCCATTTTCGACAAAAGACTCTTTCATATTTAGAAAAAAATAATTCTAGTTGTTTGAAAACCGCACCTGAAGTTATTGCTTTTTACAGGAAAAAATAGAGTAAAACATAGTTTTTTGCTAACATCTACTTAGTCGGTGCTCGTTTGATAGATTATCGCTCCTTCGCTGATGTGTGCTCTATGAGTGCTTTGCTTTGGTCATAAAAAATTTAGTTTTGTTATTTGGCACTAATACTCCAGTTGTTAGCATTTAACTGGCCATCACAAATGTGTTGCTACGTTGGTTGTCAACATTTTAAATTATTTTCAAAACTTATAATAACGTTGATATTCTAACTGTCAACACTTTAAAACTGTTTTTTACAAATCGGCGTTGACACTGAAATTGTCAACATTGGCACCCCATTGTCAATGCTTTAAAAATTATTGACTAAAATTGTGATAACGGAAAGAATATAACACATACCCAAACAAATGCCAAGTGAAAATCGTAACCATGGAATAAGGAAAATGCAAAGTAAAATCTAACCACCAACCTCATTTATTAGATTGCATTGAAGAGTCGAGTATACAAGCCACCACATTCATGTTCCTACCCCAATAACTCAAATTGTGTTGAATGATTTATATGGGATGGCCATGTGCCACTATAAATACCAAATATCTATTATACCAAGTCCCAAGAAACTCAATAGAGTTAGGTAAACTAATGTAGCTTAGATTTCAATGCACATATACTTTGTATGGTGACTTTGAATATATTAACCTTGTGCATAATGTATACCAATCCTTTTGCAAGGTCAAAACCTAGCTTCTGACTTATGACTTCTCTCTCTCACACTCACACACTCAATGTCTTGAATTTGACTAGGGTACTTGCAACCAAAACAAGCATGATTAACCATGTCAACCACACATACCATTAGATTAATCATTGATTATGATACTTGTAGAAATTGTAATAAAATGTAATAACGTCGTAGAAACTATGTGATCCAGACTAGACCATTATATTATTTTTCATCTATGCTTATGCTTTCACAATGATAAAATTAGAGAAATCAGCTTGCAATGTCATTTTAACGATAGATCTCACTTTGGAAATTTCGGTTTCGAAACCTTCCATAGCCATTTTGAGGCATCAAATAGCTTTTCATGGGGTCAAAACTTTCATTGTTTGTGCTATGACCCCTTGGCTCTGATCTACGCTCAAATACATTTCTAATTATATAAGAATCATGTCATTAGAAGCTCATATGCAAATGTTATGTCTCCTACAATTTGACCTACCGTGTTGACTACCATGGTACTAGAGGATTCCACATTGTCCTCCATTACTCATGCATATGAGGCTAGCCATGTGTGGAATTTCAAGAAAATTCTAGAAGGTCCAAAATTGTAACTCTAATCAAAGGTTGAAGAGGCCAAAACCTTACCCCTATATGCCTATATAGTAATGGTAAATATCGAGCCATGAAGAGGAGAATAGTTCCATTTTGTTTCATGGTATTTGTTCCATAATTGAGCATATCATTTAGGAGTGGGGAGTTACAAAGTAGAATAAATGGGAATAAGATTACATATCAGCCACATAGGCATAGGTCTCAAGTTACTCCATATAGGGAACATCTAGGCTTTGTATTTGAATATTTTCATACTAGAGAAAAGAGAGTAGAGTGGACTCACCTTCTAGCTTGGTTTTCTCTCATATGAGTTTTCCATTGTAAAACGTGTGCTTATTTACGGACGATGTGTGTATTTTCCAATTTATTTTTTTCATTTCAACTATTTCATTCATTTAAGAATAAAACCAATAACTAAAGAATCTAAGATCTAAAGGAAAATAATTTTCATAATAAATACTTTTAACATTTTATAAGATCTATTATGATGAATTATTCTAGTGGAATATCCACAACAATTTACAAATCATTATGCAACCGTGTCTAAACAAAGAATTGCAATGATCGTGCATACACATTTTTCTAATAATATGTAATAAACATGAACCTAATCACAAGCATATAGTACTTCAATAATCAATATAAATATATCCATAGCATCATAGAATAAACCATGGAAAATGATTCATCAACAAATGAAGTAGACATAAGTGGATTATCAATTAATAACATGTATAAGTGTCTTTTTCACAATGCATGTTCTCAGTCTAATTTTGCTCACCTACTTTTCCATGAGCACTCTTTTAAGCATAAACATCACTTTGGATGGTATAGCCATAATTATCATCGTCATGGGACCTTGTAGTATAATCACAATTTGATTCAAACCCTAAATTTGACATTAAAAATTCCATAGCACAATATTAAGCTATATTTCTACCCACATGGTGCACACCAAATTATTCAATATATGCACTATTACCTTTAAGTGAGAAATTATTTTTTTTGTTCATTAATATGTGTGATCCTTAACAAATTAGTATAGTGGCTAGTTATGGACGTTATCAAGTTGTTGTGGCTAAAATAGGATTTGATATAGTCTTCATTAATTACCCCTATCCCACTACTTCGTTAATACAACAGGATTATTCACATTAAAGTTATCTCCAAAGAGAGGTCCATTATTTCACCTATAACTAAAAATATTAAGATCATTCATTTGACCCACCACTTATTGCAAGTTTATGCTACCAAAATTCTAGTAAAGATAAGTTTCCCTAAGCTTCATTTGTTCTACCATCTTGGGATTTTGTCTCTACCATCAAAGCTTGGAGTTGGAGCACATAAGGAAGCGAAGGACCCTCCCTCAAAGTGCCTTTGGAGCCGGTATTTCTTCTACAACCATCATTGTGGTATTATACTATAATTCCTTGATTCCATTGACAATGAAGTCATATTCATTTTTTTACTTTGTCTTATGCCTTAGAGGTTAAATGTGTGTCATTTGTTTGTGTTTTTTCTTTTGTGAAAGGGAGAATTTGGAACGGATTTACAAGTACATGGCTCCTTTTAGTTTATTTAGTTTGTTTGTTACTTGAGACTTTGAGACTTAGGCCTATGTGGTTGATATGTAATCATATTCCCCTTTATGCATACTATTGGTTTTTGTATGCATAATTCCAACAAAACCAATAATGTGAATGTTAACTCGAAATGCATACCAAATTTACCCCGCATGGCTAGTCTTAATATAGGAGATTTGAATAAGCTAACCTATGGTTGTATATGAAAAAAAACGTATTTTGTCTCCCACCATGATTCCTCCAAACATTTCAAAGTTTGAAGGGTGTGCCAATGAAGATCCTTGTGATCACAATATATCCTTTCACTGAAATTATTGATCAAATAGCATCATTGATGACTCTATTAGATTATGTTTGTTTCAAGGCATCCTCACTCAAGTTCATATGAAATGGTATATTAATCATGGTCTCAACCCACTCAGTGTGTTCTTAGCAACAATGTTTTTAACTTTCTTTTAGTTATTTGTTATATATGACAAGGGAGTTGAGATCCTCCTCTTGTGTTGTTAGACCATTACCACCAATATCATAGATCACATCCATGAATGGCACAGATGAAGGGTCTTATGTAAATTAATTTTAGATGATTCCATTTTCCTCAATTAGTTTTTGACCTCATTTCTTATTTTTATAGCTAAGGGTATTGAATCAACTACACCCCAAACTCATGATACATGCATTAATTTCTTCAACATTATGGCCCCCTTCAGAGTGTCAATCTTGTGATCGACATCATTTCCTTCCAAGGATTCTTTGATCTCATTCACCATTGTTGGTATCCCCTTATCTAAGTGGATCAATATACTATAGGAAAACCATTTTTTATTCATGGCTTAGACTTTGATTCTAATTCATGTTGTAGATTCTCCCTAGGTTTCTACTATAACTCCTTCCTCTATTCCAATTGCAACTGCATCTATAAATATGGCTCTCTCCCTATCATCAAAATTTCAAAAACTACCTCGTACTCTCTCTCCATCATCAAAATATATTTTGCATCCACCCCTGTCATGAATATCTTGACCATCCCTATACCTTGCATGGAAATTCTTATATCTACCATGTACATCTCAATCAAACCTACCATGCAAAAAAATCATATAGGCCAAGTTCCCTCTTTAAATTACTCCATGCAAACTCTAAACTATCTTCTTGATGCCACTACCTCTTTAACTTGCTTCAATAACTAGAATTGAAAAAAAAAAAATGGTAATATTGAAATGTGCAAGTTACTATGGACCTCCATCACCACAATGTCCTTCACAAACACATCTCTAAGGACTCCAATGCAACACAATTATGCATTCTAATACCACTTTTTGGCTTTAATAACCAGTAGCAAACATATACTAATATTTACAAAGCAAGGGACACTAGGAATCATCTCAAGAAACCACCAAAGGGGAAAATTTGTATCATTAAGACATTCTTGTGTGTGTTTCTATTGTACAATAGGTCTCTTATATAACAATAGTGAACCATAACATCTATGTCATAATTAGGTGTTTAGACCAAACCAAATGCATAACTATCACCATAATAATCTCTCCATGAATCTCTCAAGTCATCTCCATCCATAGCTTCTTGTAGACTTTTATGCTCGGTCTACATTATTACAAATCCATCATATAATTTAGACATTATTCATGATTCACAAGTAGGAGTTAATCCTTCTTTATATTTTTGCATTAAAGTAATTAATTTTTTACCCTTCGCTTCTCTTATATCCTAACATATTACATTGAGATGGATAGCCATTCATAGATAAAGATTGCACCCACAATATATCTGAGGTGTTCTCATAATCCCTTTGCTTAGTGTTCATATATGTGTCATTCCCCCCTCTCACCCTTTAAAGATCAAGCAAAAATCAACCTTCAACCCTTCCTAGTTCAACTTTGAGTTCAACCCATTCAAGTTATTATAAGGTGAATTAGTCCTCATTCTGTTATTCCTTGTCCAATTTGTGCATCCACCCTACTAGTGATCCCCACCTCCAACACAGTGGGAAATAATCCACATAATGCCAAGAAAACCGATAATGTGATTGTTAACTTAGCATGCACCAAATTTACTCTACATGGATAGTCTTATAATTCAAGATTTGACTAACCTAACCTATGATTCTGTCTAGTACAATATTGTTTGGCCTCCAATGCCTACCAAGCTTCCTTCAAATATTGCAAAGTTTGAAGGATATATTGAAGAAGATATGTGTGATCACACCATGTTCCTCCACTTTTGGTGTTCCTCAAACAATAGTGATGATGACTCTATTAGTTTATACTTGTTTTAAGGCAACCTCACTCAAGTTCATAGGAAATGGTATATTGATCAACTTGTAAGGTCTCATCTAACCTTTGTGCCGCTAACAACGATTTTTTTAACTTTCTTTCAATTATCAGTTAGATATGACAAGGGAATTGAGGTCCTTCTCTTGTGTTGTTATACCACAACCACCAATATCACATATCACATCCATGAATGGCATAGCTGAAGGAGCTTATGTATATTCAAGTTAGATGATTCCCTTTTCCTAAATTACTTTTTAAAATCACTTCTCCATGTTATAGCTAAGGATGTTGCATGGACTATGCCCCAAAGTTGGAAAGAATACATCTAAGGCTCAATTATTAGACCTTATATATGTTTAGCTAGGTTACTTATATACCATAATTCTTGATGCTTATTGTTCCAATTCCACCTGTTGTGATCAATTGAGGGCATACCATGTTATGGATGGTATTATAGGTTCAACCACCTTTGCTTCCACTTCATATGGAAAAATATCATTTCCTATTGGTATTAATATGTAAGGGGGCCATTATGGTGGGAAATGTCCAACATTTAATCAACATCAATGTGGGAAACCTAATACGCCCTATACTCTATAACACTAACCACATTCGTCACATCCAAAGCTAGTATGTATTACTTAATTCCTACTACTCACCTTGTACCCATGGTACTACTTGTAGTAACACAACATGTAATGTCACATAATCTTTCTATGTGGCTCCATTGGCCCATAACCCTTATTATCCATTATTTAATCCTCCATCAAGCCCCTTAGCACCATAAGTACAAATGACTCAATTCCAACCAAATCTATTTCAACTGATACCTCCCTTGTAAAGGTTTGTTTTTTACCAACAAAATGTTCCCATTCCTCCTAAAGCAAAAAAACCCTAACAAAAAAATATAAGTGAAATACAACGTTAACAAATAAAATCAAGGCATTTGGGGGAATCCTCCCTATTACCCTACTTATGCTAGGGGGAACTTTAATCCGACAAATTATAACACATATCCCAAGAATCCTCCCAAGAATTGAAAGAATCCTCAATTATAAACAAATGACACTTGTTCATATTGAAAGGTGTATGGATATTACATGCATAAGAGTCTATTGTTACAATGAGCAATGTGTCGTACCAAGATATGAGTAGACACCAGTGAAAACACTAAAGCACTAATTTGCACATTGGAAATATGAAATTTGCACATTAGACCTTCAATCCTGCCAATGTCTTATCCATGGTTGAGGGAACCCTAACTATGCATTCCTTCATTAAAGTCAATCCTAGTATACCTTTTCTTGTTTTGAATTATGTGTGTAGATAGAGAAATACCTCCTCTACAACATATCCAAACTTTATCTTCTAATCCAAAGATATGAGTAGGCACCAATGAAAACGCTAAAACACTAATTTGCACATTGGAAATCTAAAAAACTTGAAACAAAATTGAAATTGAGCTAAAAATGTTTTTGGTATTGCAGCATTGCTAAAACCCCAACGATGCTCCTACATCACATGTTATGCACCAAGCATAATCACTTAGAATATTTAATTATAATAAGTATTAGTCAATGAAGGTGTGATCCCACCAACGTTATAGGTTGTGCTCCCACCATTTTGTATTTATATGTAGGTAATGTAGTCTTGGATGACAAATTCAAGATTTTGAATTATTGTCTTCTCCACCTAGAGCACTCTCTCTTTGGAGAATAAATGCGCTTCCCTTATCTTTGTAACATCATTATATTATTGTAAAATTCATATAGAAAATTTGTGGAAGTTTTGTGATTTATTGATTATTTCTCAACATTAAAGCTTGTATTCAAAAACCTCAAATTATAACCAACATCTAAGAAAAAACACTTATTTTCTTTGGAAAGACCATGTGTACTCGGACATTTGTCATTATTACATGTTTCTAAATCATTAAAATTTTAATATTCAAAATATCCATGTCCCAAGTTTTAGTTTCTCATGTATTTGATGTTTAATTCATTATATCATTAACATATGATTATTTTTTGTTTACATCTATTTTGATTTAGTTTCACCACTGACTTTGAAACTTAGCTCAATGAATCTTAAATTTCCCAAGTAGCTCTAGTGCAAACACCACTTTCCCATCACATTACAAGTCACTTTCTACTAAACTTGGAGATGTCATAATTTTTATGTATCATCTCCCATGTTTTGACTTCACAAGCGTTGTCTAGACAAATCTTTTGGTGGTTGTGACATTGTATCACTTAGACGTTTATGCCTATACCTAAGTGTTGTTGTAATTGTATAAAACACATTGGCAATTTGATTATATTTTGTTATAAATAAGGTACCTTTTGATATTCCATGGGGGTCACTTTAAACATTTCAATACTCCCACAATTGTATATATACGTGTTTATTGTGAATAATATGCAATATTAAATAGTTTATAGAATTCTCTCTCTCTCTCTCTTTGTTGTACCTACAATTTTTCTTGTTAGTTAACATGGGATCAAAGCAAAGAGAGAGGGTGGGGGGGGAGGATTCATCTGTGTGAGGAATCAGCATAGCATGAAAACACTATGAAAGTACATACTTGCTTAAGAAAAGAGAATGACTAACGGAGAGTACTAAAATTTTGAATGAGAAGGAAGAGATGATGGATATTGATTTTAAGTTACTTTTTCTTACAATCTTCTTAATTTATTAAAGTGTGTAGTCACTCTAAATATGGAGAAAAATTTGTAAGATGTGATAATTAGGTTTGGAGGAGAGAGGAATTCAACATGAACATCTGGAAAGGTGACTATAAGATACTTCCAAATGTCAAAACCTTTTTGCATGCCTAAAGGCTTAACTTAGGTGAGTTTTTGCAAGTGGTCACACAATAAATATTTGCTTCCAATAGTGAAAGAGATGGAAATTCTATTGTAAGCACATGTAGACCTTTTTGGATGCCTAAAGGTTAACTTAGGTGAGTTTTACAAGTGGTCACACGATAAATATTTGCTTCCAATAGTGAAAGAGATGGCAAGCCTATTGTGAGTACATGTGGGTCTTCCTAGTAGAAGAGGTGCATGCAACGTTGGTAGAGTTGAAAACGTCAATAATGTTGAAAACTAGATCAATTGTTAGATGTATTAGTAGCTCTTTTCATTGCAAAGAAACTTGTTGCAAGGAAGCCCTTTTATTGGTTAGATGTTAGAGTGCTGAAATTATACAATTGACATCTAATGCATTAGGAATTTAATTTTCTTTTGTTTGTAAATGAAAGTGATATTTTCACCGATCAGACGCAGCTGAAGGGGTTGAAAGGAATGTTACTATCCTCCCAACCCATGTTCAATTCCCACATGTGACATGTTGAGCTCATAATAAATATATCCTTGTAATGGTTTAAGCCTTGTTTTATGAGAGTGCCTTGAGGACCAAAACATGTATATTCCTCATGGAATATAAAAATAGCTGAAGGGGTTGAAAGGAATGTTACTATCCTCCCAACCCATGTTCAATTCCCACATGTGACATGTTGAGCTCATAATAAATATATCCTTGTAATGGTTTAAGCCTTGTTTTATGAGAGTGCCTTGAGGACCAAAACATGTATATTCCTCATGGAATATAAAAATATTTCAAGGGGAAATATTAAGTGGTTTTTGCAATATCTTATATGAAGAGTACAAGAAATATATATCGCAAGCGAGTGTGAAGCAATGAATATGCCCACATCTTAAATACATCATCCCTTAGATACATTATTAATGAACGTTTAACCACTTGGCCCTAATCATAATTTTATATATTTGCAGCATGTTATTAATATTAAAGTCACTAACGTAATATGATTATGTAATGAAAAAGGGTAATTATTTTGTATTTTTGGAAAATAAGGCGTGCGCTTACCACATTAGTAACCAAAAGAAAACATCCATTATTTTTAGTGTGCTTACCATATTAATAACAAGAAAAAGTCTCCGCATCATCTCACCAAAAGTAAATCTAACAAAAATCTTTCACATGTTAAAGATAGTTAAGCTAGTAGGAATGTTTGTTCATCACTCCAAGCCACATGCATCCAAAAATTATTGTATCCAAAAAATCAATGTATGTAAGGATTATTATCACAAATAGCTTAGCTTAGATTTTATTTATCAATTATCCAATCTTATGGGAAAAGATTGCATCTTAAAGTGTGACGAACCAAGTATGTCCAAACAAATTGTTAAAATCATTTTTTATCACAAACAACTTTCAAATATGTTGTTTCACCATAACCTAATTAGCAATAATCTAGATTTTAAGTGTTAGTTATCTAATCTTGCCCAATAATATACTATTTGAAGGTATGATCAACCAAATCTGTCCAAGCAAGATGTTAAACCATTATAAAGAACTTTCAAGTATGTTGTTTGGCCATAACTTAACTAGCAATAATCTAAATTTTTAGTTCTCTAATCATGCCAAATAATATATTATAACTTAATTAGCAATAATCTAAATTTTTAGTTGTCTAATCATGCCAAATAATATATTATCTTAAATAATATATTATCTTAAAGTGTGATCAACCTGTCCAATTAAAGTGCTAAATCATTTTTCCATCATGGAGAAGCTGCAAATATATTGTTTGACCCTAACATAATTATCAGTAGTTTACATTTCTTAGAAAATAAAATTGTGAAATTTTAACCGACGACTTTCTATAACTTAATAAAGCATAAAATCCACCACAATGAAACAAATAATGCTGTGTTTGACCCTAACATAATTATCAGTAGTTTACATTTCTTAGAAAATAAAATTGTGAAATTTTAACCAACTACTTTCTATAACGTAATAAAGCATAAAATCCACCACAATGAAACAATTAATGCTATGTAATCAAAAAGGGGTACAGCTTCCTTCAAACAAACTCCCAAAACTAATGCAAATGACAATTAATGTTAATCTCGTTAAAACTTCAGTTAATATTCATATGTATTAGTCACTTGACAACTAATGACAGAGTTCAAATGACAACAAATTTCAATGCAGAATTCAAACTTTATCATGTCATTATATTTTTAACGAAGATGTCTAAATAAAAGAGTCACTCATAATTGCTTTGAATTGCAAGAACAAGTTCCCAAAAATAATTAGCAAGGAAGCACCAAGAAGGAAATATATTTTTGGAATTCAATCATAAGTTGCAACAACTTAGATGCTCAATTTATTGATGAAATAATCTGTTTTACAGCAGGAATAAAACTTCTGAACTGTACAGGGTTGTATTTCTAGACTCGTTTCCTTAAGGTAACCACAAAACATTCCATTTATTTTCAATGATACCAAAAATATAATTCACACTGGTTCGAACCAATTATGCATCTAAAATAATATGAGAAACTGATCTGGTAAGTCCTAACTTTATTCTTAATGGATAGTAAGCCGTCGGATCCTAGACCAGGACATACATACTACATCCAGGATTTCACTCTTTACTCCTTTTGTTTTTAGACACGTACTAATTTTGAATTGAAAAAATAACATATTGCGATAAACAAGATTATCGTGATTCATAGAGATTTTTGTGATCTTCGACTCTCCAGACTCTCTGACCTTGATAACGTTAGCTTTCCATGGAATTTTTTTATTACAGTCGAGATGCACCTTGCAATGGAAGTTGTGCCTACAATAACAATGAGGCATTTTATCAAATGTTCTATCATTTTCTGCATGAATAGGACCATAGAAGTACAGGGCATGTTACACATGCAATTTTTTTGAAAAAAACCATAAATATAGATTGGTATAAGCCATACAAATCTTTTGAAAGAAACCATAAATATAGATTGGAATAAGCCTTCCTAAGATTTTCAAAAATTTTCTTACCAACGGAATTTTCTGCGTGGCACACTTTTCTAATGCTTCGGATGGTTTGAAAAAGTTGCCATACATGTTTGCCCATTTCAGTAATTTGGAAAATATATATCCTGCCCCTATATGATCTCCCCAGAAGGCAATACCCCCCCTGCACAAAACGTCAAGGTCATTTCTTTGGATTCATAACAAATAACATAACAAAATATCAAATTGCCACAAAGTTACAAACTGACTTCCTTGTACCAGCTTTCCCAAGGAAAACAAGTATAGAGATAGATACGAAGTGGGTGATCTAATTTGTTTTAGATTACTATAAATGAAAATTAACATCTCATGCAAATTTGAGAACCCTAGATCAGAGTATCTCTCAACTTTCTCCAGAGAAGAGAGACATATGATGCTTATCAATTTTTTCCAAAGGAAAATTTTGTGGGAAATTTCAGGCACTTCCTCGCAGTTCACAAATAGTACCCGATGTATAAACCCATCGCCGCTGATTACAGCACCTTACTTGGCAGGGACTTGGCAGGGACATTGAGTGAAACATAACGAAAAACAGCCAGCCCAAACCTTGAGACCTCCTACATGAAACTCAACACCTCTAACTAACCCATTGGGCTTATGATACTTACCAACGCAACTATATATTGAAAGCTTTAATACCAACCTTAAGACCTCCTACATGAAACTCAATACCTCAAACTAACCCATTGGGCTTATGATACTTATCAACACAATTATATAGTGAAAGTTTTATTTACCATTATCTCAACCCTCAATCTCCTCTGAAGTACAATTTATGTTCCATTAGATCAATTCGGTTTACAAGCTTTTTGAAGTTTGAATATAATGTCACAATATGACATGTTTAAAACTTTTATACCACCAAGCCATCTGCTTGCTGAAGATAATTTTTATTTTCTACCCTCGGTAGTTGACTGTCTCATCATTCCTTAGTAGCACCAAGTAGCCAAATCTAATCTACTTTCTTCTATTTCAGGAGGTTTGTGAACAACATAAATTGAATTCATTTTCATTTGAAAAAGTGGAGAGGATATAAACTGCATGCCAAGAAAACAATTCTAGAACCTGATAGGGATGGAAAGCATGCTCACTCAGCATATTTAAGCATCATCCACAGCAAACTGCCATAGTCCAAAGTCGGTAAAACTTTTAACAAAAAACTAATCAAAATTCCATGGGAAACTATGCATAATCACAATTATTTGTATCTAATAAAATGAGAACATCTTATCACAAAATATACTCATGAAAAAACAACATATAAAACAGTAAGCGCGAGCTTAATAGTGTCTACTAAAATGTTTTGAATGAGTACATCGTATTGCATACTCCTGAGAAATTGCATGCAAAACAATAAGTGCAAGCTTAATAGATGGCATTCAAACGAAACTGACCAAAGTAAACCAAATCATTTTCGTCTTCTTTTATATCTTCATCATTTCCTCTTTGAATGAAAGAATGTGTTTTCATTTCCTCTCACATCCAAAGGAACTGCTATCTTGACATGGTGAGGAAACAGGTTTTTGGCAAGCATATAGTCCCTCCCACTGTTATAAGAAATAGTATTTTGCATCCGTTTTAGCCTGGTACAACTCTCTAAGCAATCACGTAGGTCTCTTGGGATAGATTCGACATACATGTGTCCATATAAATGGTTTCTAAGGACCACATTTCTTCATCTATTGGTGTGATCTCCCCGCAAATAGTAGGGCCACTTGTAAAATTAATCTATTGATTGGACAAGAATTAGAAAAAGGTGGAAATCTAATTATAAACAAAAATATTATGTCCTCTCATCAGAAAGGCAGATAAGTCTGTTGATATTCTTAAATTTTAGGTCCTTCGAAGATATTTTCCTATTATTCTTGGAGCTGTTGTGCAACTCATCATTCTTGTAACGTTGAGAACTGTTCCTCAAATTTCAATCATTATAAAATTCCCTTCTCATATACGATTTGGTGTATATAATACATCAGTGCATTTCCATTATCATTTTGGGTGATTAAGTAGTTATTAGCACAAATGCCCTAAAGTGGTATCACAGTAAGGTATCCAGGGTGTACAAGTGCACGAGTACAAAGTGTGTTAGTTTTGAAATCTGGATCTGGGAATTGGGTCAGGGAAGGGTGTTTGAAATATAAATATTTTAAATACAAAGAAAATCTTAAGCACTTTTATGCATTCCATGGAGGGTAGTCAGTATAAACTTACTAGTGTTGATTACGACACCTGACACCTGACACCTAGTAGGGATATCAAGTGAGGCACACAACACAAATGCAACCAACCCAAGGAATCAAACCCAACCAGAGACTTACATCTAACTCACCAGGATATATATATATATATATATATATATATAAGAGTTGGACCAAGTGTTGCAAACATTGCCATTTATTGACAACATCACCATTTTCGTGATGTGTACTCAAAATCAATAAATTATCCTAAGAAAATCATGTTTTTTTGGGTACCAACTTTTTTTAATCCAATTTTTAAAAATGAATATGCTTTGTACAAGTTCATGGCCCAAACATTTTTTGTTGCTGTAGATGTTTGTAACACTAGTTGGATCCAATAGCGAGGAATGAGTTTTTCACCATTAACCAAGGCTCAATTTCCATGAGGCCTTTCCCAACTCTTTAAAGTAGTCATGGGGCACCTAGAGGTAGTGATCAAACATGTGAGTTTGCATAGCACAACCTAGGCACACATTGTTGATTCTAGGTAGCATCAGATGTCTCTAGCTCCGAAATTTTGTGGAGAGACTAGAATACATAAGATCTCAAGGACTCAGAAATTGTTTGGAGAAATTCCACCTGGATTGTGAGTAATTAAAATAATTAATATTTTTAATGGGGTTCCTTAAGTCTAAACTTAGGAAAATAAAAATATTAATAGGTATTAATAAAAATATGGGTGAGAAGCTTCTAAAAGGTGAGGATCAAGTCTGTTTTAATCTTAGCCATTGATTAGGGATTTAATCTCGATCGTTGATTCATCAACATGAAAAGTATAAGAGGAGGCTTGAGAGTCAGTTGGAGATACACCAACTTGATTAGTCAGTTCGATTTTTCTAGGGAGTGGTTTGCTGAGAAAATCAAACTAGTATTCTGAGTTGCATTGAGAGAGGTAGAAGCAGAGATTTGGATCGAAAAGAATTTCCGAGACAGAGTATCGGGAAGAGAGGCAGTAGTGGCATCAGAGAGGCAGCACAGAGGCCTACACAACCCAGGAAGGGACTCACCCAGTGATGACGCAGGCCAAGAGGGTCTCTTGCAGCGGCAGTGCAAGATATTTGTCAGAAGTTCGAGATTTTGCTAGAGAAGCAAGGTTCTAAGCCGGGAGGGCTAAACAGCAGTCTTCCTCCACCAAATCGATCCAGCAGAAGGGGTGATGCAATCTCTTAGAGGCAAGACGTTGGCCCAAGCAGTGATTGCGTTGGGATTTCGCAGTGTTTGCCAGAGTCAGGCCACTCAGTGGATCAATTGTGACTTGGAGAATGAGGTAAACCCTTGTATGTATTTCTTGTTGCTAAGATTTCTCTGAAAGGTTAGCCAGTGTGAGAGACAACCTGTTGTACTCAGATTCTGCTTGCTTAATAATACAAACCCTCTACTTGTTGCACCGATTTTCCCGCATTGGGTTTTTTCGGGGACGTGTTGTCCAAAAATAATGGTGTCCCTTGTGTGTTTGTCTCATATATTTTCAGTTTATGATATGTATGTCAGTGTAGTCTGCAGTAGTGTTTTTCATCAATGTTTATAAATTAAATAACTTGTTGAATGTAATAACAAGTAGGAGATGATAAACCAGTAACTGCAGTAGGATTTTGGATGTGTATATTCAAAAAATTTCACACACATTAGTGGATCATTCCCCTTAAGGCCAACAGTTTCTAAAATGCATGAATGGGTTAGAACTGATGATAAGGAATGACTAAATTTTTCATCACTAAACAAGGTTCAATCCACTAACGGATTTTCCAACTCCTTAAGTTGGTCGTGGGGGCATTTCGACGCAGTTGTTGAACATGTGAAGTTGAATAGAACTATTTCTAGACATATAAGTGGATCATAGCCCACCCCATGCTCTAAGTCAAGAACAAGGAGTTTTTCATCAAAAGGTCCAAATCTTGTGAAGCCTTTTTCAACTCCTTCAGGTAGCCATGGGGACACCTGGAAATAGTGGTTGAATGTGTGAGGTTGCACAACGCTACCCATGTACACATAAGTGGATCAAATCACCTTCATGTTCCCCTTAAGGCAAACAACCTTTTAAGTCCATCACACTATGGTCTAGCGGCAACTTGGAGCAACAATCGTAACAATGACCCGAGCTCAATTCCTAGTGGACTCACACCAACCCTTGATGCTTATCACCAATTCCTTGTAAGCATCATAACAGCATCCTTGTAGTGACATCAGTACCTTTGATGTAAAGTCTATCAGCTTATAAACGCAACCTCTCGTCAACAATAACTTTTAATATCTATATATAAACTTGCACACACACAATGTACATCAAATTTAGGTATGGAATACAACTCCCAAAAATATTATTATAATGAGTTTCACAATAAATTCTTAGAATAAGGGAAATTCTTACAAATAACACAACTATATCCAAGTGCACTAATCATAGGCCAACATATATAATAATGTCTGGCCTTGTTCATGAGGGAGGCCGTCGGTCAAATTTTACAGGGCCACACCTAACCAAACACCTTCAGGACAATCACATCTTCCATCCTAGTGCTCCCATCTAACAAGGTTACCAAACAACAAGTTGAGAATAGCACTGTCTCTACTTCTAGATCCATGAGACCTTGTGGGGTCATAGTCATACACCCTTCACCGACAAATCGTCGTGCCTCTCGAGACCCTTATCATACCTCCCGAAACTCCTGCAAAGTTGTTGCCTCAAAGCCTGGGATAGTTCACATCGCACTGTCAAAAAGTCAAGTTTCTCTATACCCCACTAGCACACTGCTTCTTTCGAGCAGTGACAGATTTCAAAGCCCAGTACATCTATTCAAATTTTATGCTTTACAGCCTTAAATCTTAGGAGAGATATACATATTGAGATTGTCGACTTGGACGAGGGACATAGCTCTCAATCTCTTTCATTGGTCCCAAGTGATAGCTCCAAAAGTTGATGATCTTCTCTCCCTTGTACCTTGTACATGACCTAAGGTTTTGGCTTTCAACAAAAAGCATACAATTCCTCTTTGGGTGGCTTTCTCTTTCAATGTTTTTTTTAGAACTTAGATCTTAGTTCTTGGAAATCAGATCTGGTTTTCTCTTGCTTTTATAAGAGTAACTCTTATCCTCCACTTTGTATCAATAATGTTGTACTTAGCAGTCCCATGGACCCACTTTGGTCATTTGTTGGACATTAACAAAATTATCACATATATATCCGACCCCTTATAGATTCCATTGGACTATAATATGGAAACACTACACATACATAAATTCAAAAAAGAAGGCCTTGAGATGGTGGGCACTCTTGATGGAAGCAAGATGCTAGATTTTCCATCCCATGAATTTGATACTTTAATCTTAGACAAATGTTCAAATGATTAAAAAGCAAGATGCTAGATTTTCCATCCCATGAATTTGATACTTTAATCTTAGACAAATGTTCAAATGATTAAAATCAAGATCAACGAGGAAAATTGAAAGTTTTTCCTAATTCATTATTATAATTGGTTAAGAAGATTCCTAGTAACCAAGTTATTCAAAGAGTTTTCCCCGTGTTTACAAACCCTATTTCAACATTTTGAGGGTCTAAAATGACTGCCCGATAGCCTCCATTATTTTCTTGGCTAATAATAATAACAATCATGAAGTATTAATAAGCCTGATGAATCATGAAGTGATAATAAACCTCAGGAGCCACGAATTACCAAATATTATTGAACCTGACGAATCAAGAAATATTAAGACAAATGGTGATGGACCCAAACACTAATTGCACTCTCTTGCTGCATTAACAAACTTTTAACAGTATCTTAAACCTGTATAAGTCAATTCCAATATTATCCAATATCTGAAAAGCATAATGGAATATCATAGATCTCTCTTCACATTAAAGGAGAAAATTACCACATATAATTAACAGCTTCAAACTTCTTGCACTTACCAGAGATGTTTTCGTGAAATCTGGTCCATTTAGGGCAACCGTCAGAAATTTTATGGGTTTTAACTTTAAAAATATTGTACAGGAATAAGCGGCCCTATGGAGTTTATCATGGTAAATACAGGATGGAGTTTATTGTGGTGAATACAGGATGTCTAGGTTCTTGCTAAGTCATATATATTTGGCTTGCAGGTAGCTGGATATATTCTTGACGTTATAGTGGCAGCGGGACGGTTTGATCCTGGGCCTTGCCCATATAACTCCAACGAGTTACAGATTCACCGTGGTCAATAAATAAATAATAAAAACAAAAATAAATACTGTATAGTTCTAGATTCGAAAAAACCGCTTTTGCTTTCTAAATCACATCTTAACGCTGGAAACTGTTTCTGGAACGTTTCCAGAAGATATGAAACATCTCATTGGTTTCTGGCCATTTCCAGAAACTGGTATGGCCATTTATCGGTAGCTTTTGGCACACTTCTTTTCCAATTTTTTAGTTAAATAAAAAGAACGGCTAAAACCGAAAGGCTTTCTAACCCAACCCAAACCCACCAAACCTTTAAGCAACACTTCTAAAGCATAAAAAAGAAAAAGAAATAATAAACAATGAAAAGACGGTCGATTTTACTTCAAAATTTTCTAGCCATTTCCGGAAACTCTCTAGTGTTTCCTAAGAAGTTTTCCCAAACTTCACTTGCTACCCAATTTCTTACATTTATATCCTGTCATTCCTGGTCTCATTTCCAATGCTTGGGTACGCATGGAATAAAATAAACCGGAAAGTTGCTAACCTTTCACTTCATAAATGGTTATATAAATTATAATACCTTTACTATACAGTGAGGATAAACTAAAGAGGCAGTGCAGAAAATCTCTACAAAATGTTCCATGAATAATAAAGTTCAAAGTTACACCACGTCTAGGTTTAGACAATTATCCAATGCCTGTGTGCAAATCCTCAAGGGACCATGTCTTACCCAAATAGTGTAACTTATACTATAAATAATTGCAAATGTCTATATATGTACCCAGCAGTCTTTTCTATCGTTATAGCTTTATTTGTTCCTGAAGAACGTATATATGTTCCCAGCACTCTTTTCTATTATTATAGCTTTATTTTTGTTCGTGATGATGGGTGAAATGTCCACCTAAAACGTTGGACATTCTGAAATATCATATACAGTTTATTTCTACAAAGTGTATGCATTATCATGACTAGCTGTGAAAACCCAACACTCAGATTTAGCATCCATACCAACTTTCATGCCATTTAATTTTTAACACATTTAGTCGATAAAAATCCAGGACAATACATCAGTCAGTGTCCAGTTGTGCTTAGCAAAGGACCATGTGTTTCCCAAGGGGTCATAAGGCTTTCAGTAGCAAGCTAGAAGCATATAAAAGTAAACACGAAATTTTATACTGCAGAGCAAATTTTAATATCTATACCAACTGTCATGCCATTATATTTTTAACACATTCATTAGTAAAAATCAAGGAAAGTGCATCAGTCAGTGTCCAGCTATACTAAGTAGTAAATACAACTCTTAAACTGTTAACCAATCATAAACATCCGATCACCAAGGAATATAACTCCATGCAACGGAAAGACATCAACATGGACCTATGGAGTATGAAATACCTGTATGCTGGGAAGGCCATTCCCAATACTGAAGCAATGTCAAGATCTGAACTGCTAATTACAACTTTTTCTTCAAGAACACGGCATGCCTCATTAATTACAGGAAAAAATATCATCTCCGTTATTTCTTGATCTGTGATGTCTGCAATCTGCAATGAAAATATACGTAACTTATTAAAAAGTATATTTTCTCAGGAGTTCATTGCTATTATTTTGGAAAATGCAAAGATCATTTCATTGTTGTGTAAAGCGTACCTTGTCGGAAGGCGAAAGCCCAGCAAGCTTGCGAGATCTATCCAGATATTGCTTCAATTCTGGTGCAGGGTGCTCCTTTCGTGAGCCATGATAATTATAGTATCCCTTCCCATTGCTTTCACCTGTCAATGGATTTTTCAATTATATAGCATTTAAAATTTATAGTGCATTTTATTAGGTTTTTCTATTGTATAGCATTTGAAATTAACAATGCACTCAAGTAGATACGAAGTCTATGGAACTTGAAACCCTTACTTTCAAGCCGCTACCATAAAAAGGATATACTCCGAGGGAATATCTATGCCTTTGGATTTGCTTCGTACCCTACCCTGGAATTCAATTCCTCAAACTATCTATCAAAGCATGTTATAACTCTTTGGCCATAAAGGCTTATTTATTTTCATACTTCACTTCTATATTATCTATAACTTGGGAACTGCTAGATGATGGATGTTATCTCATTCAACTACATTTCAAATGCCAGACCCGTTATAGAGATTCTCAGCAGTATTCCAGCAACTTCATCTTCACTACCCTTACTGCAGCACGTTGACCATGCAACTCATGGTGGTGCCCTTCCTCAACCATGGGAAGCCAGAGCATAAATTGCTCAAAACAATAGTAGATAGTAAAATTATCACTCTTTGCATTTCTTTATTTGTCATAGGCTTCAACTCACTCTAATATTTTAATTTCTAATATCTATTTTGTAAATTAGGCACATTACCTGTTTTGTCAACATTATTATATGCATGTTATAATTTCTTTCATCGTGATGACCTAATTCTTTTCATATTCTACTTCATTCTATGTGGTTTATAACTTCGTAACTGCTAGATGGTTGATATTATCTCATTCCACTTCATTTCTTATTTTGCTTCATCCTAACTGACTTTTAACTTTGTTGCTTCTAAATAGTTAATTATTGGTTGCAAAGCCTTCAGACTTGTATTAAGTGGTTGATGCTCTAATCTACTATGAATCACATTTCTAACTTCTTCAGAAAACAGTATTTAGATTTTCTCTACTAATAGCACTCAAATGTATGTTTTCCACAACTAGTTTAGCATTCTGCACCTTTCTTAATATTATGCATTACAACATATAAAGATATGTGTGTGTATGTGTGTGTGGGTACAAAATGGTCTCGAGAATGCTTCACTACCAAGATTTTGTAGTGGAGGACTGCTCGCCTCTTTGCTCCACTTTTTGGAAATACTGCAATGAACTTTCAGTCATTTCAAAAGTCTTACCTCTATTGCTTTTGTACTTAAGTCTTTCTAAAGTTTAATATTGCTCTAACAAATTTATTTCATGACATTGGCTCTTGATAAAGCAGATTTGGGGACAATAGATGTAGCTGAACTTCCAAAGAATTTTTCATTCCATTGGAAGCAAATTCAATATCATTTCTCGAATTCAATAGTATTTCCTCCCTTTTATAATAATGATATTTATTATTTATTATTCGTTATTCAATCTTTAACTTTTCAAGCAAGTCAATGTAAATACAGAGCCTAACATGACAAGCTTGAATTGCCAACCATCGAAGGTCACATTGCTCCTACGAATGGTCTTAGTTTAGACATTATACTAAAAATTGAATTTGGCCCTTAGTATCTCAAAGCGACTTGCAACAAATGTGAAATTCGATTAAGGTAGAGGATCCAAACATACCTAGACGCTTATCATTATACATTAAAGTCATGAGCTGTGAAGCATATACACGATCCGGATAAGCTTGCAACCATATTTTGCCAACTAGAATACCAGTTTGAAAACCACCAAGATCTGCCATCCTGAAAATACACCATTAAAAACTGATGAGTCATGTTTTTCTCAAAATTGAAAGTGAATAAAAATAGCAAGTGGTTCAAAACAGAAGTCAATACCTAAATGGACCCATAGGCATTCCAAAACCTTTAATCACAGCATCAATTCTGTAAGGGTCTACACCAAGATCAGCAAGCAAATGTGCACCCATTCCATAGGGGAAAAATACACGGTTCACTGCAAATCCAGGTGAACTTTTCACCACAACCGGCACCTTTTTTAAAGATTTTGAAAGCCCAAGCAAGTCTACTATGGTTTGCAGAGACGTCTTATTAGTGCGCACTATCTCAAGCAATCGCATGACATGTGCAGGACTGCACACATTAAGCAACATCATTGTCAATTCACCAACCCAGGAGATAATGCATCACAAATATGTTAACACAATTATAATAGAGCTCCAAATCTAAAAGAAAGCACTTCATTGGCAGACTTTGGAAAGAATACCAATGCCTTGAATATCCATTTATCTTAAATATGTTACTTTCATTAACTAATAACCACTTTTCCTTTAACTTCTCGTTAAGGTACCTTTCTTCCAAGAAAAAAACAGTAGATATTGAAACTAATTAGAAACTAAACCAAATAAACCCTCACATGGCAACAGTAGATATTGTTCATTGGGTTGAGCATTACCGTATATGTAGCAGCAACAAAGATTAGTAAACTCTCCCTTAAGATATTTTTTATAGTTTAAATTTTTAAAACGAATCAAAACTGAGTTAGTTTCACATTTCCCAAATTCAAGAAAAAAAGGATAAGAGTCTCAAACAGATAGCTTCAGACAAGATCCAGGGGTTGAGAAATCCTACGAAATTAAAATTGAAATTCATATCCACTAAAGACCAAAATAGGTTAAAGGGACTAGTGATTACAGCCAGCAATAGTGGCTAAGCCAAAATAGAGAGGTGCAAAAGATCCCCTAAAACCCTATAAGTTTCCAAAGAAAGTTCCTTTTCGAAATCATCCTTTGTTACAAGTTCTGAATTTTTCCCAGACAAAACAGGTAGGACGTCTACCAAACACAACATAAAGTTTAAGCATTAAATTCAGCAAAGAAAAGGAAATAAAACAACCAAAGAAGTTCTGAAGTAATACTTCCTCGTTCATATTCTTACCAATGCCAGATGGAGAATATTTCTAAGGATTTGCATCATGATTGCATAAAGACAGTGCGGGGGATCTCTAAAACAACATCTATCATGCATGATCCACAGGCACATGTTTAGAAGGTAGGCAAGCAGTCTGAAGTAAGAGCTCCTTGTGGAGAGCCGACTTACAGATTTGGAAATGGAATTCAAGGTTAATTTCAAGGGACTTGAACCTAGTCATAAAAAATTGATTATTTAACAGATCAAAGAATCTTTTAGAATAAGTTTGCAGTTGACAGCTGCAGCAGGGAGTCATTTCTAGGATGAAATAAGGATGCAAAAGTTGTCCACGTTTCAATGGATGAATGAATACAGTTCTCCATGGCATCAACAAAGGAAGCTGTGAATAGCCTGTGGTATGTTATTGCAAACATCTATAAATAGGCAATTCGATAAAATATATTAGAGTTGGTAAAAGTATGAAAATATTTGCAGCGACCATCAACAGTTATGGAAGTGGCCAGGTTGACTTGACACTAGGCAGGGGCAAAGCAACACTAAAATGGTCACGATCATTTTCATAAGAACCAAGTACAAGTTGAAAAGAAAATTTAATCAATGGAATGTAGTCCCAACCAAGATACAGAAGCCCAATCTACAATGAGTCAACCACCATATTATGCCATGCATTTCAGGATTTTCCACACTCAAGGACAAATATACTCAAGACACCAGACATAGAATTGCACACAATGTATCAATTCCTCAGTATCATAAAAGAAATAGATCGCTTCCAAATATTCTATAGCACTATGTCATTATTTGTGGTGATTCAACTTGAAAATTTTGCAAGATCGACATTCTTTGCATACTTGTTTCGTGAAATATGGTAACAATGGATGTGAAAAGTTTGGAAAAAAAACACTAGGTTATTACCTGAAGAAATGAGCACCAATCAAGCGATCCTGAGATTTAATGTTTGCACCAATTACTTCCAGATCAATCGATGATGTATTTGTAGCTAAGATACAATGAGAAGGGCATGCCTGCTCCAACTCAAAAAATATCTTTTGCTTCAAAGGTATATTTTCAGTTACTGCCTGAAAATTTCATAGCAATTTTAGTATTTTACCAGTAAAAATCCTACCACAAAGCCACATGCATTACAAACTGCATCTGTTTCTAAATAGCTTATAACATAACACCAATTACATAACACAAAAGATTCAAATGCATATATAGAATTAATACGGTTATTGTTTATAAAGATTTCTTCAGCTTGAAAATCAAACATACCTCAATTACAATATCTACATTGTAGAAATCCTCATAGTCTAGAACGCCCTTTACAAGTGCCATACTACGTCTTGCCTCCTCCTCTGTAATTTTGCCACTTGAAGCACGGTTTTTCAAATTGGCTTCATGTAAAAGAGATAGGAAAGAGTTAGATACCACTAGAAGATCAAATCATCAATCAGCATTGAATTGGAAAAATCACAAGCCAAGTCACAGCAACCAGAAACCATATGAGTAATGTACTTTTGTTTTCTAACCTTCACTCAGACAAATAAAGCCTGTCAAACTATAATGGCGTTCTAGTTTGTATGTTGTGTATCGAGTTCTTATATAGTCTAGGATCTTATTAACTTCCTTAGTTCATTGATTTTTCATGTCATTGGATGTTGAACAGAGTACATTTTAGTGATCTTATATTTGGAGTGTATTTCTTTCTATAGGCAGAGCAATCCAGAGCTAAGTGTTCTGCATTCTTAATTTCTTTTTACGACAAAATTTATGCATCAGATCCACCTGGGAAATTCCATGAGAAATTCATCTTCAAGTCTCATAGTATTGGCTGTTCAAGCTCATGCTTAATTTGTGTGTGTGTTTTTTCTAATTAATTCCTACATTCAGACTTCGTAGTGTGTTAAGCTTGAATTAATTCACTTTTTATAACTAACCTTTTGCTTATCAAGTAGAATTTCAGGATACTAGAGTTTCAATGGTTCTGTTTTATGGATAGACTTTTAAAGCTACTTGGTCTAATTAGAACTAGAAATCAACATTTTGGCCATCTATTTCATACTAGCCTTTGCCCATTCTTGTTTTAAGGACATTGATACTAATCTTGATATTCTTTTCCTATGTGTCCCAAAACCTTCTTCCATGGCAGTGAAACAATTCCCGAGAGAGTTAATTTTTAATAAAAGAATCTAGGTATAGTCAAAATGTGGCAAGAAGCGTAGTGTCCAAATTACGAGAGTAGTGCTACAGACTTTTGAGTATCATGGTGTACGTTCATTTGCTAAAGCTCTACAGCACTGTAGTGCCCAGATTTGGGTTGAGACTGAGATAGAGACCGTTTGGCAAATTTTAACTATCTTGTTTCATAACCCAGCATGAAGTCAATATCTTCAGCAGATATTTACAGTTAGGAGGTGAATCATGCCTATGCAGTCAGTGGCTGTGTGTATTATGCAAATAAATACCTTCATTGTCTTTCCATGACGTAGGATATAACTGCTGTATATCTGTTCTGTCATGATGTTCAACAAAAGGACTTCTCAAAGATTATGCAAATTACATCTACATGGTGTTGTATAAATATGTTGAACACAGAACTTTTATATTGAGCTGTAGTCTAGACTAGCTTCTCAAAAAATCCATAGCAGGCAATTTTACAAGATCCTAGCCGAAGACATGACAGTTTGAGTATTAATATCTACATTGAATTCTACTATCCCGGTGGAATTTGTTTCTTTCCATTTGTATAAGGAAGGAACTTTGGAGCTTCAGATGAGGCTATGTCAGAATGTTATCCTTGGAACTTGTTGAGATGTTTTCTTCCATTTACATCCAGTCAAGGAAGGAAATATAATCTTCTTTATGTTTCCGATTGCCATTTCAAATTCGTTGCTGTCTGTATATTTCATTTATACAAAAGAAGGAATTTTTTTCACAGAAGTGTGACACTCAGCAGAGTCAGCAGCAAGTAATATTTGAGACAAGCTTTAGATTAACCAACCAGTTTATACCCCAATCCTCAGAAGTAGGCCATTGTTGCATGACATGCGCCATGTCTACACTGTACGGCACCTCATGGTTGAAAACTAAAACTTTTTGATGCGTATCTCCAATGAATGGAACTCTATATCATTTTTTATAGGGGAGCCTCAATCTTCACTTAAGGTGCAAAAGGTCAATTATTCCCCCACTGAACTTTCTATTTTCAAGCATTATCCGTTCTTTCAGTTTCTCTCTCATGTTTATCCCATATTGTAAGCCTCCCTTTTCATTTTAGTTTCCATCGCCTGTTTATCCTTTCTTCTAAGCCTTCTTTATTTGTGCTAGAATAACGTATTTTCTATTTTGAGGTCTCTGCAAATATTATCATATGATTCCTTAACACCTAACAAGTTCCACACTCTTCAATTCTGAATTCTGTACAAAATATACAATCATGTTAAGAAGGCTCAAAATATAGCTCTAAAGTTCCACACTCTTCAATTCTGATTTCTGTACAAAATACACAATCATGTTAAGAAGGCTCAAAATATGGCTCTAAGAATAGTTGTTTAAACTTTACACTGACTTGTCCAAAATAACAGAAAAGAGCATTCAGCAAATGGCAATGCATCTTCATGATAGATTGCTTCTTACATCATTAGCCAACATAAAATGTGCCATGATCTGAAGTATTCTCTTTGTCTTAACATAATTTTAAGGATGATCCCTACTAATAGAAAGCAGCAAGTTTTGATTACTATCAACTAACCATGTATTTTCCGGATGCCAGCATCTAATTGCTTTGAATCAACTTCCTTCAAAATAACTGGAATTTTACTCAAAGCCAGAGCAGTTGCTATTCCAGAACCCATAAGAGCACCTCCAACTACAGCTGCTTTTCTAATTGGATGAGGAATCAATCCTCGGTCTGTAATTCCTGGAACCTGCAAATAAGCAATTCAATTAATACAGAATATATTTTATTTCAAATCGAAGAATTGTTTAAGGAAAGATGTTGGGAGGTTGGGGATATGGCTGACATGATGACCATTATTGTTTATGTAGGAATAAGTGCCTCATAAGTAGCTCTTCAGTCACGTCATGTAACCCTTCATGTAAGCTTCGTGAAATTTAAAAGTATATAAGATGCATTTTCTTGAGCAAAAGATAAATAAATAAAGCATAATCAACTTCCTCATAATTGCAGCCTACCTTAGCAGATGAGCGTTGTGCAAAAAAAACATGCATGAGTCCTTTTGCTTCGGGAGTTCTGATCAAATCTTGGCATGCTTTCCCTTCCTGCCAAAGACCAAAGTCATCAGATATTCTGCATGAAGTTGATAATATGCTATAAAGAAGTTTTCCTTTCAATAAATTCACAAATAAAGAACGCTATCATTGGACGCAGAAATTTCCAAGTTGCTACAGTTCTGAAGTTTATTTCTAACGTAATGATTACAATAACTAGATATACCGTTGAACAACTTTACAAGAGGATGCAAATTCTTTCATTTCATTTAGAAATAAACACTTCTAAATGATGGGTTTGGCAAAAACAAACCAATATAACTCCTGCAACAGCACCATTCACCAGCCCCTCCTTGATTACATCCAACAATACTGAAGGGTAGGAAACATTAGTATATGTCTTCTTTACTTTAGCTCTGGCATTCTCCAACACATCCAGTGCTTTTGGTAAAGAACCTAGCTTATCTGCTCTTTGGAGAGACCGTTGCCAAGGATGATGACCTTCATGAATGTCTAGTGCCCACTTCCGAGCTGCTGCAAGAAGGTCTGAATGAGCCACAACATCATCTACAAGTCCAACTTTAAGTGCCTCTTTAGAATCCAAAGTCTTTGAAGCCTGTTTAGCACAAATATCACAATACATAAGTTACATTAAATTAAGCTCTAAATAAGAAAAGCCAAAATTTTACATTAACTGTAGATTGTACATGCCACAAAATCAATACTAAAGATAGATTGGTCATATCAAAAATTTAACATTAACAATAGATTGTACGTACCAGTAACATGTCAATTGCAAATTGAAGTCCAACCAATCGAGGCAATCGTTGTGTGCCTGCACTTATAACAATAAAAGATATGACTATATAAATAAAAGAAATACTGTTGAAATGCCTGAAATGTTGTAACAATTGAAATCAACAAGACCATGTGATAATACCTTGTTTCTAGCAAAAATCAGAGAGTCAAGTTGCTATTATTATCAAACAACCATGGTGAAACCTGCACTAGTGCAACTGATCGTAAACAAGAATAATAATACAATGCATTATGAGCATGCAAGTGCAGTGTTTTATATAATCAATAGTGAGGGGAAAATGGCATTGCTCCACGATGAGACTTGGTCAAAGTTTTCTTAGTCAAAGATGCAATATATTTTTATTTTATATTTGCAGATCTCACCTAACTCTCCAACTACAAAATTTTGTACTCTTGTATATGATCTAATGGAATATATAGTGTAGTTGTACAGTTTGGCAATTTCATTCCTGCATTTTTCTTATTGTGAAATTGTTGACATTTTTCACTTGTGCATATATCAAATTTCAACTGGTATCAAAACCCAAAGATCATGCCTCTTTAGGTTCAACATTTTATGGATTTTCTTGGAGATTTTCCCACCCAAAATTCCAGATTAAACTCTCACCACATTCTGCACCAAGTTCTTGAAAAAATCACATATGGGTAACTACTAGACATCATTTACAGGTAGCTGACATGTTTTCATCTTGAATTCGTAAGGGTTTCCTATGCTTATACAACCCCCCATCAAGTCTTGTCCAAAGAAATAGCATTCCTTGGAAACCTCTACAGAAGTGTCCATCCTCTCCTTATTCAATAACATAGAAGGTGAATGAGGCTCATTTTTCTCAACCTGAACCCCTCGTGCTACTAGATCTAGTTGTTCAAACTCAAAAGGGAGATGTAGCTAGTGCTGTCATGCCACGAGGTCTATGAGCCTCCCACAGTTCACAGTCCTCCTCATACCTCCTTGAAGACTCTAGTTCTTGAATTTCATAATGATATTTTTGTCCATCTGCTATTTCTTTCTTTTTCTCAATGATATTTTGCTTAAGTTCCATAACCAAATCTAATTCCTCCTAAATCTCCCTAATTTCCTCATTTAGTTTTTCACTTCTCACTTATTCAACTCTTGCAGGGTTTCTATGCCTCCAATATCATCCTTCACCATACCAGCAACATTCTTTGGGTTCTATTATATCCTGTCAGAGTAAGCATTAAGGGGATATCATCCAAGAAGTCCTCCTCTATTCTCTTAGGACACACATTCTTTAGATATTTGCATTTTTTACACCAACCACCTTTACAAGGATCTTCACATAGCTTAGAGTATCTAAAAGTCTACCCTTTCACCTCTATATTAACTCCATTCCAGAGACCATCTCCTCAATCCAATTCTACTAGAATCTTGGCCATGGAAATACTCTCCATTGTCCTAGTTCTCTCATCCACAATAAGGAATCTACCAATTCTATCTCCAATGACCCTAAATACCTCTTTGTGCCAAAACTCCAAAGGTAGCTAAGGTAATCTAATTCATATAGGTGCTTTATTGGCCATTTCATTCATAAAATCAAAGCAGGGAGAACAATAGTTAAAAGAGAGAGCAGAATTACCCAAAAAACATAAATCAACCACAATCATTTCTTTATCTTCTTTGCTCCTAAAAGGAATGTAATGTAACCTCTTGTTCCTATTGGAAATCGGGAGGTTTTTCATTTTATCATTAGATTTCCATTACATGATAATTACTTGTGAGACAGTTAGCATTTTTATTATTGTGATTTCTTTCTTCATCAAGCAATTACCATAAAACATAAAGATCACAAAAGACAATAGAACACAAGATATAGGCTCCAAGCTAGGGAAAAACCCCTTCAAGGGGAAAACCCAGAAAATTCTCTTCTTATAGAACCATATCAAATTAGATATCCAAGACCCACAACCATAGAAACTTCCACCTCTGGATGCCAAGTCAAACCTTTCCTTCCTTCCAGCAGATTCATCAGCAAGAGACCAGCAACGAGAGACGAACCAAGATAGATCTTCCACAAGTTCTACCATAAGAAGGTATCTTCTTTTTCAGATTTCGGCTCTCCATGTTTTCTCTACCCTATCGACGATATTTCAGAGCAAAAAAATCCAACTGTGTGTGTCCTAAATGAGCTCCATCTTTCCTTTATTTATATATATTAGAGGGGTGCAAATAGACATGTCCTTTGGGGCAAGGCCAACTTGAGATGCAGGCTGACTTGGCATCTAGAAGGGTTTCTGTCCCAAAATTACATAATTAAAATTCTTTTTCTTTTTCTTTTACATTCGGTCCAAATAGACTTTGACTCAAAAACCTAAAAGCATGAAGAAGATGCTTGTCTAGAAAAATAATAATATTTTTTCTTTTTCTTTTCTTTTTCTTTTTACATAAAATACATAATGGTACAAATTATAAAGACTGAAACTAGTTACATTCTCCAACACTCCCTCTTAACTAGGGAGGTATTCATAATTGTACACCTGGTACCAATGTTGCACGACTCATACTCGTATAAGACTCATCTGACTATTGACTTGGTGACCCATATAAGATTGGGCAAAATGCAGAAAACAAAAAGAAATAATAATAATATAATAAAAATAAAATAAATAAATAAAAATAAATTAAATTAAAATAAATAAATAAATAATAATAAAATAATATAAATAAAATAAATAAATAAATATGAATTTTGAGTGGGTCCACATGTCTTCCACGGGTTCAATACGATTAGAGTCCTAGACAAGTCTATGAAGGTTTAGAACGAAAAAAAAAAAAAATAATAATAATAATAATAATAAATAAATAAATAAATAAATATTATATATATAAAAATAAATAAATAAATAAATATGAATTTTGAGTGGGTCCACAGGTCTTCACGGGTTCAATACGATTAGACAGGTTCTATGAGGGTTTAGACGAGTACGGGTAGAGACTGCAGGTCCTATGTGAGTGACCCGTCTTGCTATAGAACCCGTCAAGACCCGTGGGTATTCGCGGGTCTTATAAGAGTCATGCTACACTGCCTGGTATATGGATACTCTCAAACTGAAACGTTCTCATAAGAAGAGTTAGATTGATAAGTCATCTTTAAGCATCAACATCATAACCAACATTGTTAACATAGTAAGGCCTTTAACTGATAAGCTCTATTTATATCATAGCATATAGCTAGGAGACTTTACGTGAGACACCACACTACCTCTTAAGGCACATACGCCATCCGGATGTTCACTAGGTGTGTCCTTTTAGGACTTCTTATCTTGGATTACCCATCATCAAAGAATGCCAATCCTCTTCAACCACTCTTATCTTGGATACATGTGGGATACCATTCAATGTTCTTCGCTCACCTTATTGGCATGAAATGGTTTCCGCCATCAATGATGCCCCTAAAGGATACAAGAACCCTGGGTATGACAAAGGTAGAATTGTGGGACTTGATCGTGAAAAAAGCCAAAATAACAAATGCTTTGGGTAAATTCACAAATGCTTGGAATGAATATGGGGTATCCATTGTATCTAATGGTTGGACAAATGTAAGAGGCAAGCCATTGATAAATGTTCTTGGTGTGTTTGCTACTGGTGCAGTCTTCCTTTCATCACATGACTACTTAGAAAAGTTCAAGACCACCATCAACATTGCACAACCATTAATTCAAACAATTGAAAGTATTGGGCCATACAATGTCATTCAAGTCATCACTGATAATGCTTCTAATTGTAAGGCAGCGGGAGCAATCATTGAGGATAAATACCCCAAACATATTTTCGTTTAGGTGTTTGGTTCACACAATGAATCTTTTGATGCATGACATTATTAAGATGAAGGAACCTCAATACAGATGGATTGGTGAATTGTACAAGAGAGGCAAGAAAAAGACAAAATTTATTACTAATCATAGCAATACCCATAGACTTTTCCACAATCACTCAAGGTTGGAGCTATCAAAGCTTGGGAAGACTAGATTCACTAGCTCACCTTCAAGCACCTTTTGAAGGTAAGTGAGTCATTGGCTAGCATGGTATCAAGTCCACATTGGCAGGCATTAAGGGACAAGGTTGCAACCACAACTAACAGGGAATATTTTGAAGAGTTGAAGCACACTGCTCTTGACAATCAGTTTTGAGCAAGTGCGAGAGATGTTTGCAATACATCAAGCCCGTTTATAACATGATTTGTTTTGAAGATATAGATGCACCGGTGATTAGGGAGGTGTATGAGCAAATGGATAACATGTTGGGGTAAATAAAAGATATTATTCAGCTGAAAGATCCCATCTTGTATGATCATATTTACAAATATGTGTGTGCATGGTGGGATAAACTTAATGTTCCATACATGCCTTGGTGTATGTCCTTATGCCAAAATACTACTCTCCATCTTGGTTGGGCACACTTGCACCTGGGGGTAGGGTTAGAATCAAACCCCATATAGATCCAAAGGTACAAGTTGAGTATATGGCATCATTAGACAAGTTGGTCCCTGACAAGGAGTGTGCTAGATTGTGTGGAGAATTAGGCAAATACTTTAGTCAAACTGGAGTGTTTGGTTCTTTGCATGCAATTGAAGATAGGGATAGAATGGATCTTGTTGAATGGTGGAACATTTATGACTCTGCGGGCCCTTTGGCAAAATTGGCAATAAAAGTGCTTTAACAGGTTGTTACTACTTCTGTAGAGAGGTGTTGGAGCACCTATAGCTTCATACATAATGTGAGAAGCAACTGCCTCATTGAAAATCGGACAGAAAGCTTGGTTTTGTGCACTACAACTTGAGGTTGTTGACACATTATTATGAGCAAGGTCATACTGATACATCATATATGACTTGGGACAGAAACCTAAGAGGACAATTTGAAGGATGGAGCTATACATTTAGAAGAATTGGAAGTTGAACTTTTGAAATATGATGATGAGGCAGCAACAGCAACAATAGCCATGCCACCCCTATCATCCAATATCAGTGCTTGAGTTCCACCAACTTTGCCGCCACCTCCATTTGTAGCCTCACGTGGAGGTCATGTGCCTTCTGGTTTTGGACATGGTCATCCAACTATGCGGGAGGAGACGCCCAATAGACCATGAGAAAAGAAATTAGAAATTTCTCGTGGCAAAAGGGTCAAGCAGTAGCTAACTTGTCTTTTTTAGTTTCTAGTAGTTTTTATAACTATTGACTCTTTCATATTTATTATGATATTTTTTTTAAACAACATATGACAATTTAAGTTTGAAGTTGAAATTGGCAATTATAACTCATTGGTAATGATTTATGAATGTGATGCTTCGTGAAAGTTGAAACATTCCATTTCATGTTTGATATTCTTTGTTATACTTTGGTAATGGTAATGGTTAAAAGTTCAACTTTAGTGATGACAAATTTTATACATTGAATTTTGAAAGTTTGAAACTTTAAGATTGATGAATCATGAGACTCAATATGTTGTAACATGTAACTTGTGCACATGTGGTTGATGAAGATTATAACTTCTAGATGATTGATGTTATATGGTTTAATTCATGTTTTTATGCTTTTTATATCTAATTCATCATTCTACATGCTTTTGTTGACGTATATGCATCAAAATATATAAAAATATATATTATATAAAATTCACTCCCAATTTGTTCCCAAACTAGGAGTTTTTGAAAATGTCGCTCTCCGCTCCCGCTTCCTACTTCCGCTCCCGCTCCCAAGCAGCCTTGACATGGCCAACATGAAGAATGTCCAAAGCTATCTGAAGATCTCCAAGGAAGAATGAGCAAGCATCCAATTGAGGTCAATCAGCCACTAAGTAAGCCACCTCTAGCATGCAAATCCATCACAAACCATACAAGGAATAATCATACATCATGTACCCCAAATCTCATGAACCACCCCCAAACATGGCGTAAATGCTTTTGGAGTAACCCCAAAAGTTAACAAGTTCAAGTCCAACTAAATCCCACTAGGTTTTGAGCTTCTGTTCTAATTGGTGGTTGAGTCACCCTCCATCCAAATATTCCAAGGATGGGGATCCCACAAGGATTTCCTTGAAAACTATATATATATATATATATATATATATATTCTAAATTCTAAAAGTAAATTCATGAAATTATCAGTGGAAATTTGATTCCAAAAAATAAGATCGCCAAAGGGTAGGGAATTAGACTTGCTCTTATACTGCTTGTGATGTACATTGTGTTGATCAAATAGGAATAGGATGCCATAAGAATTAATAAGAAAGGGACGTGCCTATCTAAAAGGACAAAAAAATACAATAAAGGTAAAAGATACAACAGTTGATGATATTTAGATGACACAAGGGGCTTGACTATGCTGAAGACAACCTGCTATACTTATTATTTAATAAACTTAGTATAGATTAGGTATATTACTAATAGGTGTTATACAAATAGTGGGGTTATGTGGTTAGGCTCACTAATGTACCAATAATGTCTAAGAGAAATAAACAAGGTGGTCAGGCTATACTTCAATTCATCTAGTAGCATAACTTGACATCTTTGTATAAAACAAGACATGAAACACTCGTAGCACATTGAAGCTACCTTATGGAGCTAAATAAGTACAAATTCTAGGTGTGTAGTAAGAAGAGTTTATCCATCATGAACTGGATATTATATCTGGGATGCCTAATTGACAAGAAAGCACTACAAATAGGTTTAGATAAGTTTAGGATCATGATTTAGTGGATAATGCTGTATAACAAGACTGCCTAATTTAAGAAGCCATTTGGGAATGACAAACTACTAGCATAAGTTCATCTCTCATTACTTCAATGTCACTTTACCTTTGAACACTATGAAAGAATGCCAACTTTATCTAGATTGAACTGTAGAACCCAATTCAATGAATTTTAGTCTGAAGAGGAGGAACTATAGTGCACCTTTATTGGCACTGCCAAACCTTAGACAATCCTTTGAGATAGAAATAGATATAGCAAGATACTCCTTCATAGGAGACTATTCTCACTAGAAAAGACAGACAAGTAACATCAAGCAAAGACAATATCTAATGTTGTGGTCAAGCATCCAACCCATGACAAAGAACTGCACGCTATTATGCAAGCCATGAAGCACTGGTGACATAGTTTGTTGAGCAAGATGAACACAATGCATGCTGACCATGAGCCATTACCATATCTCCCAGCACAATCTAACTCATACAAAATCTGGCATCTGAAATAGATTACACCCTTCAGTAATTCAACTGGTGATTTGTAACAAGAAAGGGGCAAAGAATGGTCTATTCCAGATAATGAAACAAAGGGGCAACAATTCCTTCAAACTGAACTTGCCACGATATTCAAGCATGTATCCAGCATTCAGTGTAGAACAACTAGAGCTGTATGGGCTACCATTGTTGGATGAAGCAGAAGAAAACAAGTCAATTCGCTGCATCAAACTTCATTTTGAAAACAAAGAAATTGTTGGACACTATATTACAAGTTGAGAAGTAGATGAGAAAGAATACATGCAAATTGTATCAAGTCAGAGAACGAGAATAACTGCCTTAAAAAGTTAAAACACAAGCCTTACAGAGAAAACTAACTCCAAAAGGAGTTCACGTATCAAAGAATAAGATGACTGTGAATAATCATCCTCTTAATAGGGAGGCAAGATCTGTCTAGGACAGACAAGTCTAGAGAATCACCAGAAAAACCAACGACTAGTGAAAGACAATAACCAGTCAAAGAATATACAAGCCACTCAATGGAGTAGACTAGTTTATAAACTGACCAAATGTTGATGTCCAAGTTGGATTGATAACCATTACTAGTTAGCTGAGCAGTCGCCCAGTAAAATAGATAACTACATCCCAGAGGAAGCTGTCCAAAAGCTCTTAGTACTTAACACTGGGGGCTAGCAGCTGGATAGGAGATAAAGGGAACTTTGAATCCTTGTCCGTAAATCCAGTAGCACCTCGAAGAAGCCTCTGCTTGAGAGAATCAACTCCATAAACTGTACCATAATATTTTATTATAATGTAGTTTATTTTGCTTTGTACAAAATTTGGGACTCCATCTGAATGTCTATGTGCAATGTCTTACAGCGTGTGCACACTAAAGCACTTAATCTAACCTTTCAAAAGCCAGTACAACAACTATAAAAGCCACGTACAACACCAGAAGGTAGAAAAGTCAATGTCAAGTTCACTTTCCACATTTAACCACATTTTTCATTCACTTATTAAGATTGAGTTTAATCCTTTGAAGTTACAAAACATATCAAACCTAATAACATGTGTAGAAGAATAGTTTCAGGCAATCTTTAAAACAACCTCCCTTTCTATTCTAGTATCAATTCTGACCTTTTCAAATAGAATATGTACTAATCAGAGTGCGTAGACTGGTGTTTAGAACAGAAGAATTGTCACAAACGTGTGCAAGTAGAAAATTATTCATAAACTTACCTCCAAGTCCTGGAATGATACCAAGTTGAAGTTCAACAAGTCCAAGTTGAACATTAGGGGCAGTTATACGTGCATTGCAAGCCTGAAAAGAAAATTATTTCAGAAAGGTATCCTTTAAATATGATATCTCACAGGAATTTCACTAAGATGCTATTAACAATGGTTACAAGGTCTAAAATCATAAAAGAGGGACAGAATTTTAATTATGTTTCCAACCACTGAAATGACAAATGATAATCCGACAACTGTAGATTATGAAAATAATAGTGAACAGAGTGATTGATTATGCTTCCTGATACATATCATATTGTATGAGGTTACACATTGTGATTTTCATCACATTGGTGGAGTTTGCGTTTATTTTTGGCAGTTGTGGTCGGTATTCTTCAATTGCATTAGCCCACAAAAATTAAAAGTGAATGAAAATGCAAATTTGAATTCAAGTCGGCTCCAAATAAAAGAAGGAAAATTTTAAAATTTGAATTTGAATTTACTTTGCCTCCAAAAAGTCACGACGGCCCTCCAAAAAGTACAAGTCAGCTCAGTGAAAAGACACACCAATTCAGGCACCCCAATAACTATATATTGCCATCACTTCAAGGGAAATTTGGGTCATCTCCTACACATCTATTTTTCTGTTCACAAATGAAAGGAGCTGAGGAAAGAGGCCGAGTTTTTCTGTGGAGGATAATCTTCTGTGGCAGCCGAGTTTATCTTGTATTTGACCAGCGTTGACCAGCAGGCTAACTCACATGCGTGGCCACATGGTTTGACTGTTTGACAGAGATTTTCTGGGCAGAATTTATAGGCAGTTGACCACAGGTCAAACGAATTTCAGAGGACCCGAAGGAGGCTGAAATCTGGCCCTGTTGACCAGGGTTGACCAAATTTCTGAGGCAGCAGCACGAAGGCCGAATGTTGGTCTGTTTGACTAGGTTTGACTCTTTTGTTTCTGTGGTCAATTTGACCAAAATTGATTGGAAATATCAGATTGTATCTCTTGTTGAATTAGACAATTTCTCCCAAGAAAAAGTTACTGGGTTTTTCCCTAGTTAGGGTTTTCCCAAGTAAAAAATTGTGTCTCTTGTGTTTGACTGTCTCTTTAAGATCCTACTGTCTTTATTGCATTTATGGTTGAAATTTATGAACTATAATTGCTTAATGATAATCTGGAATGTGCTAAAGTAATAACTTATAAGTTAATAACAATATCATTGGAAATAATTATCAGTTTCAGAAATTGAGCTTGTCCACATTGCACTTGAAAAAATCAACATGGTATTAGAGTGAGGTTTGAGGCCTGAGCTCATCCACAGAGAATAAGGTCGAATTCATGTCTGTTGTTAGGGCTGTTCTGTCCTCAGAGAAAGGTCTGTTGAAGGGCTGAATTAGCCCTGTGAGCCACAGATAGAGGGTCTGCTTAAGCCGCAGACAGGGGGCCGAGCAAGGTCTATATAGGCTACAGGCAGGAGACGAGGTTAAGGTTGTGTAGACCGCAAACAGTAAAGTGCTGGATGAGGATTATCACAAGCCATGTGGAGACTTGATCTGACCGCAGACAGAGGCTATGTAGAGGCCAGATCTGGTCATGGATTATGTGTATTCTAGGCCACAACAAGGGTTAAGTCTGAGCCACAAAAAGGGGCAATAAGCTTGAGATCTAGCAGCAGAAGGAGACCTGAGGCAGGGACGGAACAGGCTACCGAGTTAGAGGAAGGTGCTGGCTGAAGTCCTAGAAGAGGCTGAGAGTCACAGCCATGTGAACAGAAGGGTCCGAGAAGGAGCAGCAAAAGAGGCCAGTCTTGGCATAAAAAGGGAGCAGCAATGATTCTATGCTAAGGCCATAGGCTGAGGAAGAGTCTAAGGTCAGACCGCAGGCCTACAAAGGGAGCCGAGAGGACTCAGAGCCTTACAAAATAAGGCCGAGGTGTCTCTGTGTTGTAGAAAGGCCAGCGAGGAGTCTTGGAAGCTGTTGTTCATGAAAGGAGACCAAGTTTAGGCCTGGTTGAAAGGACTGTGTTGAGGCTTATATCAAAGTTTTCTTTAGAACTGTTTTCTTGAATTACAGAAGCAGAAGTTGTACATTGTCACAAACCTTGTATGATTAAAGAAGGGTTCCTTGACAAGCATGTGTAGAAGAAACCTTTGAATAAGCATTGGAGGACAGTCTGTAAGAATTATGAAATTGTATGCAAGGGAAAGTTGGAGGTTGCTCCAAAGCCAGAGGGAGCCCCTTCACTTATTAGTGTAAAGCAATAAAATTCCAGTAAAGATTCACTAATGATAAATGATCTTCAAAGGTTTGATATGATGGCATGTTGTAATGAATCAATGTCAAATTCTTCTCAAGGTCTAATGATTGATTCCATGACTATAGCAGGAAAATATGCACATGACAAATTTGTTGGACTTGCAAAGGGTGTCGTGAAATAAGGGTTTGTGAAACCCTAGAACGAGACCAAGAATGCTGAATGCTAGTAGGAGTATGCACTTGGTAACATGAAGATGTCATTAGCTTGCAGTTGAGCACTTTTGGTGTGGATGGACAATTCACAGATGAAGAAACTCTAGCTCATACAATTCATGCAAGGAAGAAAAGGCATAGCAACATGCATTAGTAGCTGATGAGTTTGCAGATGGATTTCAATGATTTCTGCAAGAAGGCAAGGATGTAGAGGGAGTTGACAAGGATCAACCTTTTGAAATATTGCATTTCCTGTTCTTTTAACATGGAGGCTTTGCTTTTTGTAATTTTGTCACTGAAAATACAATATTTAAATCACCAAAAACGCAAATTGAAATACATCATAAAAAACCCATTTTTTGAGCCGCAACTTGTACAACATATTTATATTCAGTGCAATACAAAAATAATGGATGGGAAAAATGATCATACTGTCCAATCATCAATGTCAATGATTGTCCCCATTTTAGCTATATGTTCAAATCACCCCTGAAATCTGCCCAGAAAATTCCTGAAAGCTATCTGAAACATCCCTAAAATCTGCCTTAAACATCTTAGGGACAACCAGTAAGTTGCCAAGTCGAAGTCCCCAGCAGTTTGGGGATGTTTCCTAAGGGTCCACAAGTCCCCGGAATGCAGGGATGTAGGGAACATGACCCTTTTTTTTGGCTGGGCTGGGGGGCAAGGACCCCATGCAACATAGAAAAAACAGTAAACAATTTGAGGGCAATGAAATCAACATATGCAACAAATGATTTGGCAGAATTTCAAGACTTGGATTTGACCAAGATGAACAAGAGTGTCAGGAGATCCATAATGCATCCAAATTAATGAGATCCAAAGAATAACTTTTACAAGTCAATCAATAGAAACATTTTGCAATGTAATCATGGCTAATTATCAATTTTTATATTATAGAACATTACACCTTCAGAAATTTCAAATTATGTATGGCATATAGAGAGGGAATCAATTACAGTATCATGTTAAAGTTGGAAGGCATCCATGTATACATGAAGACCAATATCCAAAAGAGAATTATATGTGTTTCTTTCTCAGATGAAAAACGGATGATAATACCATTATGTATCCTTCCATTGGAAATTGTGAATCAACATAAAAAATAGAGAAGGATGGCATTTTTATGCAATCTAACAATAATAATTATAGGTTGGAAATACTAAAATATGCAATACCATTGCCAACTCCAAGCCACCACCAAGTGCAAAACCTTCAATTGCCGCAACAACAGGCTTTGAACCTCCTATCAAAAGAATGTCCATTTGTGAATGAATGTGAGAAAAATGACAATGTTTTTAAGCAAAAGGAATTCATTATTACTCACTATGATATGATCATTCATTATAATAGCAATGGAAGTTCTGTTCCCAATTCTTACCTTCAATCACATCGTTCATAAGGGTAAATCCAGATACAACTAATTCTTCACCATCAGACCCTAATAGCCACAGAAAAATCACAATAAAAATATATTCTGATCATGTATGCTATGACATAATTTTTTTAGTTTCCATTGAATACCACATAAATCAAAATATTACTGAGCATTGCCATTATTCTATTTCTGGCAATTCAATATTCATGTCTTTGACCATGCACTTTATAATTCCTTACAAGCCATACAAATATAAAGTAAATTGTCAATGCATCATTGAATGCATCAATATTATCCCAAAAGGTAAGAGAGCATATACATGTCACATTCTAGCCTATTTTTCCATATATACAACAAACTAGAGGGTGAAAAATTAATGTGATAATTCATCCCAGCACTGGAGAAAATTTTCAAACCTACTTAAGCTTTGGCACATTTAGATCATGTTCTTCGTGTACATTTGCTTTTACACCCTTAACACACTCAAGGAACATAATAGCCCATCTATAAAAGGAATGCAACTAATTCATTCCAATTCGAGTTCCGTTCTTATCAACCTTTTGTTATGTGTTTGGAAGGGAGCTGTTGACCAAAACATTTTTTTTCATAAAGTGTATTGGGAGTTAGAGCGCAACCACTTATGTCTTAAATGTAGGATAATATGATAGTAATGCCAATTTTTGCTCAAAAAAAAGGATACGACATGTACTATTCATAAATCAGTATCTATATTTGATTTAATATGAGGAGAGAAATCTTAGACTTCTTAGACTTGCCTACGTCTGATTTCTGTGGATAATTGTTCAAAGTATTGTGAAACAAATTCTAGGGACACAATGGCAATCTCCGTAAACGTAGAATTAGAGCCAAGTCCTCAAGCTCATTAGCATGGCAGGCACAAAAGAAATATAGTATATTTTCAAAGATATCAATGGTTAACAAATATGGCTAGACAAACTAGAGGATAAACTTAGAAAGGGAAAGAATCAAGCTTAAAAGACATGAACAAAATGAAAAAAGCAGGCCACGAAACTAAAAAATAGGAGCAAAAAGCAATATTTAACAAGATAAGTTTCTTCTTACAATGACAACAATTCAAGTGAGACGATAAAAGGCATCCAAAAGAAGAAAATAACCATCTTAAATAGAAAGAATAGACAAGGTTATGCAATGGCAAGCAACTTAGGCCTAAGCTTCTAGTATTGGTGAAAATCACACAAAAATTACCTTTAACACCAGTTAAGTATTACTTTAACACATTCAAGATTTGATTCAAAATTTACTTAGTTTTCTTCAAAGATAGTACATTCGGTGAGTTGGGATCTACCAAGTTGTCAAAGACGAAATAAGAAACCTGATCACTAATAATTATAGCCAAATGGTAAAGGCTTTGTTCATTGATAACCCTCTATTTCCACAGGAACATAAATGCAATCACTGTTGATTTTTGTAGCTCAGAGAGGTACTTCTGCACAGGTCTACTTGTCAAGACATGTGGAAGTCTTCTAATTGACTCTTAACCTTAGCATTTACTTTAATTAATGGAATTACCTAAGTAATTTACTTGTATAAAATTAAAAAAATTAAAAATAAGAAAGTGACTTAATCTAATGAAATGCAAAGGTTATTCACATTATTGAATTAGATGAATCTTAACCATTAATCTCAAATGATGTTGAGATCGAATGTCAACCATCAATCACTTTGGAAAATTAGAATTGTGTATTCTGTCCATAACTCAACCTTATAAAAAGAAGGCTGGGAGATGGAGAAAACAAATTAGTGAGCACAAGACATAGTGAGATAGTGAGATATCAATGACTGGGTGAAGAATTTTCATCCAAATAGATGCAAGTTACAGAAGAGGAATACAAGGGTGATTTCCTGCAGCGAGTGTTAAAATTTCTGTTTTCCCACCCTGGTTTTCAGTTTCTCCTTATTTCTCCTATGGAGTTA
>APFE031354405.1:10384-23129 GCA_000404065.3 Pinus taeda | reverse complement strand
TGAATAAAAATAAATAAATAAAATTAACAATTAAATAAATTAATATTTTGGTCTAACTAGCCGTTCTCGGTCAAATTCAAGCTGTTACGTGGATATTCTGCCCGATCTATTTATAATGCATAGCAAGATCTGCTCATTCAACTTGTTCTAATGATGAACCACACTAGTTGGTTCTAAACCCGTCGATAAAATTATCTCTATGTGATTTTCACCGAAAATTCTTCTCTAAAAAGAGAAACAGCATCCCTATCCCTAAATTCCTTGCACTCTAAAGGACTAAAAATAGTTTTTTTTTATCTTAATACTAATAAATAGTGAGCTCAAAAATCTCCTTTTATTTGGTACAACTTAATGAGCGGATGCTCCCACTCTCGAACAACCTAATATCGATCACGATCATGAGTGAACAACCTAATATCGATCACGATCATGAGTGTCATACTGGGTGCGCTTTGTTGGTTGATAGGTGATGATGTCAAAGTTACCTAAATTTTACTCTCAAGTTTAGTTTTTGGATGAACATGGTCACAAAATAAGTTAAAAATTTAAAATAGTGAGTACTTTGTTTTGTTTTTATTATAAATAGAAAACATCAATTTTAAAAATTTACATGCAACGTTCATCCTCACAGCGTGTTGCGACAACAGTGTTAGATTCAATTTTGAGGTGTGAGAATTGTAATAATTAGAAGAATAAATTTATGTTGGGTTTTTAGTAAATTTGATTAATACATAGGTTGGATTTGGATTAAAATTAATGAATTGTGATTAAAATGGATGAAAAAGATAATGAATATGTTAAATTTTGAATAAAATATTGAATTTTTTTTAGATTTCGAGATAAATTTGATGGAAAAGGAACTTGGATTTCAAGTAAAAAAGGATATAAGAAAAAAAAATGGATAGTCTAAGCTTAACACCTTTATTTATGAGGTTACTGGTAAATGTAGATATTTAGATTTTTTTTCATTGGAGTGGTTGGGTGCATAGTGGCTATGTGAATGTAGATGTTCTTGCATAAAACTGGGGATATTCTCCTACTAAAGAGTTGTCATTGATGCCTCTACATTGAGTTGGGATTCATATTAGGATGCCCCCTTCTCTTTGTTTGACCAAGATAACCATGGGAGGAGCTGGGATGCACCATGGTGAGGGATAGAGTAAGGTTCAGAGGGATGAAAGGAAGGTGAATAGGGAAAAGGCTATGTGAATGTAGATGTTCTTGCATAAAATTGTGGATATTGTCCTAGTAATGAGTTGTCATTAATGCCTCTACATTGAATTGGGATTCATATGAGGATGCCCCTTCTCTTTCTTCAACCAAGATAACCATGGGAGGAGATAGGATGCACCATGGTGAGGGATAGAGTAAGGTTCAGAGGGATGAAAGGAAGGTGAATAGGGAAAAGGCTATGTGAATGTATATGTTCTTGCATAAAATTGGGGATATTCTCCTAGTAATGAGTTGTCATTGATGCCTCTATATTGAGTGGGATTCATATGAGGATGCCCCTTTCTCTTTCTTCGACCAAGATAACCATGGGAGGAGCTAGGATGCACCATGGTGAAGGATAGAGTAAGGTTCAAAGGTATGAAAGGAAGGTGAATAAGGAAAAGGGACTAAAAAGCACCAAATTTAGTGGTGACCACATAATGTGTGTGTGTGTGTGTGAGAGAGAGAGAGAGAGAGAGAGAGAGAGTTAGAGAGAGAAAAACAGGCCCTGAATAGAACAACAAGGCAAAAAAACATGAAGAAGTGAGTATGGAGAAAATGAACAAAGATAGATAGAGAAAGGAGGCCACCCTACCTCTTAACCAAAGAAAAACTCACTCGAAGGCTAGAGATGAAATATGATGAAATAGAATAACAAGTTAGGCATGTAGAAACTTACCCAAACAACACAAATAGTAGGGTGTACTTCCAAAATCTTTGACCTTTTAAAGCCAACTAGTGTTGAAACAAGGGTCATTGCCACAAAGCTTGGTCAAAGCACTAAAGCTGAGCTACAACAATGACAATGTACCTATGCCAATCCCATCAAAGACTATGAAGTTAGTTTGAATAAAGGTTATGAAGTTAATTTGAACTAACCAAGTGTCATATACCCATTATTGCATGTGGTGACATGCATATTGGAAGGATCAATGGCTTATGAGTGTTGGAGTACCCATCAATAGTGGAAATCACTACTTTTATTTTAAATATTGATTTGAGATTCATAAAAATAAAAAGACCAATATATATCTGATACTGTGTTGCTTAACATCACATTTTATCCGTTTATCTATTAATCTCATAATCATTTGTTTGTGTAAAAGGTAAGTTCGTGTTGTTTATGTTAGAAAATAAAACAATAATGTGAGATAAATAAACAAATAAATCATAAACACATAAACATTAATAGCATGGACAAAATGTTGTAACCCTGGAAAACCTTATGGGAAAACCAATTGAATGATCATTCATGGCCCAAAATCATTTACAATGGCAGATTTATGCCTTTAAATAGGATACATTAAAAGAATGCCATGAGAAATTATCAAAACCTAGAGCTTGAAAATCGCTAACAATAAATTGACTCTAATTGATTAAACTTTTCTCGAACTACCCTAACAATCTCCCCCTTAAAATTGACTTGGGAAGATTAACCTGGTCCCAATCACTCTGCTGAAGTCCATATAAAAAATTTACTTTCCAATGAAATACGTGGGTAACCAACCGTTGTATCTGCTAGTTTTCTAGGACACTTTTTTGGTACATGTTCATCAACCATATCACATATTGAGATTTCACATACCCCACCTCAAGCTAGCATACGAGTACACATGCCAGCCTCATACCTACTCAAGTTGTCCATCTCACATCATGATCATCCACAACTTATTGCACCACTACACTCCAACATGTTTGCCTAAATAATAGCTCTTATGATAAACTAAACTCAAGCTATCATACTAGTATGCCTGGCCCCCCTCATCCCTATTCGAGTAGTTCATTCCACAACTTGAGAAATCATGTGCTACCACACTACATGTATGCTTAAATAACAATTTTTACAATAACCTTGGGCAATACAACTTGTGCATAGCTAGGATTTACAACATGGACCAAAAAAAATTTAGAGTGTTCACACACCACTGCACCTCTCCATCACATGTTCACTCCTTCATCAAACCACAACACCATTTACTGCATGTCATTTTCTCGTCCATGCAACTATGCAACCTCTTACTATATTTCCAACCAGTGTCGATCCATAACTTTTCCTGATCTTCCAACACCATTTGTGCTTGCTAGATCTACATAGTGTTTGATCAACATAGCTCGTATCTATTTAGTGGGCATCATCCTCCTTTATCATGACCACCATATCTTTTGATTGCATATGCACACGTGATGCAAACTTTATTCTCGATAGCTTCTCCATGGCTTTAAAAAATGGTGTAGTCTAACTTATAGACAAAATAACCTTTTTCACTGGACTTCCCCAAAATTCGACAATACAATTTCAAGATTTTTTGTTTTTTAAAATGAATTTTTGAATGCATAAATGGATTGAACACCCTGAAAAACCCTGGGGCACTCGAATTATGAAAATTAAACAATTTAAACTCAGGTTTTCAAAAGTCTCTATTGGATTTTGATTGAAATTAACCAGAAAAATGGTCGTGAAAAAAGGCCATTTCTTCTATAAGTTAGACTACACCTGAAAAAAATGTTTAGCAAGTTGTTCTACCACTCCAACATGTATGCCTCCATCATTGATTGTGCTCATCTCTTCCCTTCCACGTGATTCTATCATGGTGGAGGGATTCAATGATTTCCTCCCACAATGCCAATGTCCAAAGTGAATGTGGCACTAACTTCATCCCTTGCAATCCTTCGTCTCTTACGGTTCTCTATAGGTTTTTTGCACAACCTTAATCTCCACACAATAATCACAACTCTTTAGCAAATGCTAGCTCCTAATTTATTGAAGATATACATCTCCACATTATTGTCTATATGTCATCACCATTGTGAGAGTTTACCTCTATGACTTTGATGCCATATCTTTGTTCCATGCTCTATTGTGTGATTATCATCCATAGCCACAAACTGATTACAACTCATCTAAATCTGCCCCTGCTCATTCTGTGACATAGAGCACTTAGTCTACCGAGTCATGCTAGAGTGCCTCAACACAACCCTTGGGGTTTCTCCTTATTAGCTTTCTCTCTTCACAATATGCCATAGATATGAATGTGGCTACACCATGTCCAACAACTTCTCCTCTATCTTGGCATGCACGAGAGAAACTATGGTAGGTCATATCAATCTTGATTTCTATCTCTAGCAGAACTCCTAAGAAATTGATATAAAAATATGGAAACTCCTCTTGAAAGGTGGCTCCTCCACCCTCACACACCATAATGAGTTTAAACTATATTGAGATCTAGCTAGAAAAAGCACTTGGTTGTTGTCCACTTGTGCATCATCCTTAAGGTTTTCTTTCCAGTGGAGATTACTACGATAATCCTTATGGAAACAACCTTCATCTTCATGCTCAAAAGCACCTCGACGTAAAACTCAATGAATTCATTATTTCTGTTGGAGGAGTCGTGGAGAGTAGTAACATGAATAAGATCATTAGTTTCTTGCCCCATATTTACCATGAATATGCAAAGTGAATCCTCATATTCATGTCCACCATCACTCACATCGAGTAGATCATGATCTACCTTTTATCGCTTGTCATAGGATATTTCCTTGTTTTTTTTCTTCTTCTTACATTACTCACCAAATTCAACAACGATTAAAACACCATGCACCCATAGTGTAGAATGCCTTTTATCGCTTGTCATAGGATATTTCCTTGTTTTTCTTCTTCTTACATTACTCACCAAATTCAACAACGATTAAAACACCATGCACCCATAGTGTAGAATGTATGATGATTGCAAGTCACAAGTATGCAACTTTTGTTTGTCTTGGAGTTGCTCTTTTTACAACCTTCTTCAGTTATTAGCTTGGACTTAAGGCCAACCTTCTGCACACAAACTCTACTAGGCCATCCACACTCAACTCTAGCTGTGACTCCAACCCGTAAAAAAATAAAACAATAATGTGAAAGAAATAAACAAATACATCATAAACATATAGACTTTAATAGCATGGACACAATTTTTTTACCTTGGAAACCCTTATAGGAAACTAGCGAAGATCATCCATGGCCCAATGATATTTACGATGGAGTCTTTACACTTTTAAATAGGTTACATTAAAAAAATATGAATATTATGGATAAAATCACGGGTTATCAAAACCTCAAGCCAAAATAATGCAAACAATATATTGACCTTGACATAATGAAATTTAAGAGAACCGCGTATTTGTGTGAAAATGATTTCATTAAAATTGTTTTTTTAATAGGAAAATGGCATGCCTATTTGTAGAGTCCTTGCACCCTAAGGGACTAAGAATAGTCTCTTTTTATGTTAATAGATGAAATAACATTTTTCAGTGAAATTCAACTATGCAATTTCAAGCAAGATTGTGATCTTTTGTTGTTTAAAATACATTTTTGAATGCATAAATAGATTCAACATCTTGAAAAACAACTATGCAATTCCAAGCAAGATAGTGATTTTTTGTTGTTTAAAATACATTTTTGAATGCATAGATAGATTCAACACCTTGAAAAACCTGGGCAATTGAATTATGTAGATGAAACAACGTAAAATCAAGTTTTTAAAAATCTCTACCTAATTTTGGTTAAAACTAATCAGAAAAAATGCCATAAAAAGGACCATTTTGTCTATTAGATACGCCTTAAAGAATAGTGAGTCAAAATTCTCCATTTATTGAGTACAACGTAATCAATAGGTGCTTGCGCTCTTCAACAACTTAATATTGATCACAATCATGAGTGTCATAGCCAGTGTGCTATGTTGGTTGATGGTTGGTGATGTCAAACTTAACTTAAATTTTATGAAATCTTAAATTAGATTTTGGATCAATTTGGTTTAAACAAATGTTAAAAAATTAAAATAGTTTTGAGTATTTTATTTTGCTTTTTAGCATAGGAGTGCTCATTCAGTATGGTAGAGATGTGGTAATGTATTATTTAACATTTTAACTCTATCAAAATAAAATAAAATAAAAATCATACCATTAATAATTATATTGAATTATTTTAAGTAATAATTCTAAAAAGATATCTAGTTGGAATCAACGTCATTGGACCAAATTCCAAATTCCAATTCTGAACCACTTGTATGACAGATAGTGTGGGGACTCCATTAAGTTCGTATATCTGCACCAGAGAAGGCAAGAAAGAATGGAGATTGTTAGCCCCCGAGGGTTAGGAGTTTTCGTATATCTGCACTCGAGAAGGCAAGAAAGAATGGAGACTATTAGCCCCCGAGGGTTAGGAGTTGCTGCAATAAACACACTCAAGGAAATTACAACGAGCTTAATTTTTTTTTTAAATTTTGGATTTAGTAATTTTAGAGAAGAATGAAATCTTTTGAGAAATTTATTTTAGAGAAAGATGAAATATTTTGAGAAATTTTTTTTAGAGTGAAAAAAAAATTGATTCCTCTTGAAACTTGGCAAATTGAGAGTAAAAATAAATTGATACTAGTTTATTATTAATAATAAATAAAATTACTCATAAATTTTTTATGAGTAGTGTGGTGTGACAATGATATTAGATTCAATTTTCTCATAATAATAGTGTGAGAAGAAATAGTAGTGCTAGTATAGAAAATAGTTAATGAAGTGTCAACATAGTGAATAATTTATGACCATGATATTTGTGAGTATAAGAAATAATTAAAGAGGTGTCAACCAAGCGAATAATTAAAAAATCAAATTTATATTGAGTTTTGAGTAAAATGTTGGATTTGAATTAAAATTGATCGGGAAAAATTGTGAATATGTTAATTTTTGACTAAAATATTGAAAAAATAATAAATTCCCAATAAATTTGATGGAAAAGGATGTTGGACTGATAAGAAAAAGATAAGGTTAGACTAAGCCTAACAGAATACGTTTACTCGTTGCGAATGTGAATGTTCGCAAATTTTCTTATTTGGATTCATTGCGGTTACTCTGGCCATGGAAATTTATTTCATTTGAGTGATTGGGGTTGCACGCGAAAAAGGAATCTGCGTTTCCATTGGATATCAATATCTGAATATTGAAATGAAATATGGAAATGAAGTTTATTTTCCTGTCGCTGTATACTTTATTTTCATCCTGCCACTGTCTTCATACATTCGTTTTTAAAATAAATGGGAGGGGCTAGTTCCTGGCCCTCTTTTTGTCACTGTCTTCATACATTCGTTTTTAAAATAAATGTCTTCATACATTCGTAAAATAAATGGGAGGGGCTAGTTCCGGGCCCTCTTTTTTACATATAAAGTACAAATGCGGGCCCTCTTTTTTACATCTAAAGTAAAAAGTAAAAATGTAAAGTACAAATGCGGGCCCTCTTTTTTACATCTAAAGTAAAAAGTAAAAATGTAAAGTACAAATGCGGGCCCTCTTGTTTAATAAGGTAAAAAAGGCCATCACATCACAGCCGTCACATCTTCGAGACTTAAATCGCCATCACCATGGCTCAACATGGTACTGCAGCAGCAGCCGCCTCCGCAGGACTCGAAACTGGCCAAGGGACGTGCAAACCGACCCGCCCAACCGTTGGTTCATACATCCGTTAGCTGCTCTGAAAATTGCTCTTTTGATTACAAATACATCTCATGCCCAAAGCTGCTTCAGAGAGAGTGATCAAATACATCCTCGCGCCCAAGCTGCTTCAGAGAGAGTGATCAAATACATCCTCGTGCCCAACCTGCTTCAGAGTGTAGAGTCGGGTATGTGGAATTCAGAATTCGTCAACATTTTGTTGGTATTGTTGAGCTCATCATAAGGTTTTTAATTTACAGATAATGTTGATTCCAGTTTCTGTAGCTCATTATGTTCATGATTTTGCATCCACAACACCTTCCTTTAATTGATAGTTGAATCGGAATTAGATAAATGCATTTTTCGGGTAATAAATTATGTCAACTGTTGTTATGGCAGATCAATTCAACATGTCATCAATTGTTGATGGCGAATCAACCCAATTAGGGAGCCGGCGCCGTACCGCGGCCACGGCTACGCCTCCGGCTCCCGGTGACTCTAATGGTGTTGCTGCTGTTTCATTGCAAAATCAAACTCAAACTCAAACTCCGACCACGGTAGTACTCGATGTCCCCGGGAATGAAACAGTGGCCGATGTTATTTCAGTTGTGGAGTATTGGAATCGACAGATTTCCGAGGTACAAGCGGACTATAACAACCGTGATGATGCTATATACAAGACATTCACTATTTCTGTGGGTTTCCAGGGAGTGATTTTGAGTGCCATGTTTTCTTGTGCACGGGAAATAAAGGAGTCACCTGGTTGTGATGGGTGGTGGAATAGGCTTATTCTGTCGGCCCTTCTTCTGTCAACCCTTGTTTCCTCCGCAACGATTGTCGTCGTCCTTTTCGAGTTCGTGCAGCAATTCAAGCTGCTCGAACTTGGACGGCAGTATCAACACGAACGCAATTCGGTACTAGACAACTGTCTTCAAGATGGAAGACAGACCAGGACTTGGCGATTCGTGCTGTCAAACTATAGAAGAGGGTTCGCTGTAACGGGACATCGGACGGACTCGTCGTATTGGTGGCTACTACGATGTGCACTCATGCTCATCTTCTTCGTTTTCTCAGCATGCATCTTCGTCACCTGGACCCATCTCCGATGCCCATCACATTTCCAGTTTGTCTAGTTTTGTGGAGTCAATGTATACGTCTGGTTTGTCGTTTGAGTCCGTATTAGGGTTTTCACTACTTCCCAGTTTGATTTTTTGAATGTGATTTACGTCAAAATTTTTCTTTTACTACTTCCTAAATATATGTCGTTATAAAGGTTTTAGTACTTTCTAAATGAATGTAAAAAAAATCAGTCTGTATAGCTATTGGGGTTTACTACTTTCTAAATAAATGTGGGGTTTCCTACTTTCTAAATAAATGTGAAGTATGTATGTTTCACGTTTTTCTTAATTATAAAGAAAAAGTGGGCTCCTGGGTTACCTGAAATGGTCATTTTGCCGATGTTTTCTCGTTATTTCTGACGGAGATTTGACGAATAAACAAAATGATGGCTCTCTTTGAAGAGGGGAATGGTCCTTCTTTTAAACTACGTCAAAAATAAATTCTATTTTGGATTAGATATGTACATACCTTTTCTGTTTTGTTTGAATTATAACGAAAATTTGTTGTTCCATATGTATCTAGTTTACTGGGATTTATGCTTAATAAATATAAAAAAATTTATTAAATTTCTATATATTTATATTAATAATTAAAATATAAAATAATATAATTTATAAAGTAAAATTACATTTATATTTATATAATAATTAAAATTATAAAGTATAAATATGAAACCCTATTGTTGCGACAACAATTTTTAATAAAATGTAGTTCAACAAATTATAGTATTATAAATAAGAAAATAAATAATAAATAAATAGTGTTTATAAATTTCAATTTTTTAAAACGTGTTTTTAAATATGTAAATAAATTTAATTCTTTTAAAAACTCTACATTAATTAAATTTTACGAATTAAATTTACAACTCCAAAAAAGCAAATCTCTACGAAATTTTGTACAAAATTAAGTAGAAAAAATGTAAACAACGAAAACGAAAAGACTAACAGCACATGCGACAGGGTAAGTCAACACGGCGATAAATTTCTTTCTAAACAGATTCCATTTTAACACTCTCGTTTGCACGCAGACTTTCACGTCGCTTGTCTGCCTCGATCTGATCATTCCGCCGACAAAGTACACCCCCGCTGCGGTCGCCGTGAACGGTCTTTATCCGGCGGACGACCCCTTCGCCCTTGTTGCGCAAGATGTTGATGAAAATATAAGGAGTTGTTTTTTAGATTTTTTAGAAGTTTTTTTGGTTTTTTTTTGTCTAATTTTTCTAAAATTTGACAGAAAATCACAAGTTTGATGGATGACTAACCTTTCAAATAAAAATGTACTAAGATTTTTCAGAGGGCTAAGTTTATGTATACAATTCAAATAACACAAATAAAAATTTCACCTCAAATTTTTCCAAAAAAACCCAAAAATCCTTCTAAATATAACTCTAAAAAATCCAAAAAATCTCCCTCAGTACGGCAAAATAACAGTGTTCCACAATCTAAACCCGAGGAGTTGTTTTCTGGGGTTTCATCGGAAAAACGAAGAACTTTGCGATCAGGTTGAATTCACGTAGAAGAATGAAGACAAAACCCTAGAGATCGGCTGAAAGTGAAGCCGAGTGCAAGGTAGAAGAAGAGATTGCCGAACCCGGATATGCCGTAAAGGAAACCGATGTCAACGGCAACGAAACGAACGGTTTCAGTGGAAGTCTTTTGAGCCACGAGGATGTGGAGGGAACGGAGTTAAGCGAAATGGTTTGGTGTGGCCGCTTCTTACATGGCATCCATAACTTGTACGGCCTCTACAAAGTAGCCACCGAGGTTCCCTGCAACATTCCTCAACCCCTGCAACCCTCGCCTCTCAGGATCACCGCTTGTGCCCGATGGTTTTTAGTATTTACCCTAACCTCCTGTTTCTGAAGTTCTTTCTCTCTCTTTTTTCGATTTTGTAAGAGTTTCTTGTATCTACTCTTTTTTTCTCTTCGATATTGGGGATTTTGTATTTATTTATGTTAAATTTCTACGAGAGAGGACTGGCTGTGGTCTGTTATTATTTGTTTGTAATATAGAGCCCGTGGGTATACATTTGGGATCAACTATTTGTTTTTCACACAAAAGCGGGCGACAACAACCCTCCATTCCATGAATCTTAATCTTTGTACTTGTATAACCATGGGTTTGCGGCAATATTGTATTCCACGGAATGCGTTGTGTCAAAATCCGGGTGAAACCAATTTGCAAAATAATTGCAGCCAGATGCAGCTCAGAAGCCGCATGGTACATTGGGATTTCACTCCTGCAATTGATTCATAAAAACCATGGCGAAGGTTCCTATCTCTGATGATGTTTAACAACTCCAGGTGCAACATCTTTATGACGTTTTGTCATGTTTATCTGATTGGTCAATGAATGGTTTAGTATCTGCCCTTGAGTGTTTTTGGGACCTTTTAATATTATTTTTGAGTTTTTTTGGGATTCACAAGGTCTCTGACTTTTTAATATTAGTCAAAGTTTTTCTGGCTCTCAAAAACATCAAGGGTGTTTATTTATTGAAGTTATAAATGATAACATTAAAGGGTGTTTATTTATTGAAGTTATAAATGATAATATTATATTTTCACATATTTTCACTTATTAAATTTCAGTCAAATACATTTTTATATTCATATGTTATTATTGTGAAGATAGCTTTATGTTTTCAATGATGAAGAATAAGTTTTCAAAGAACATATGAAATGCACCATAATTAATTAAAATTTCAAAAGAAAATAAAGGTGTAATGTAATGTTCCACTCCAATAAGAATTAATGACAAATTTTATTAAAACCTAATATTTTTTATTTAAAATTAGAAAGGAAAAGATGAAACATACTATTAAATTAATGTGAAATAAAAGATGTAATATTAGATTATGTTCTAATATATATTTTAAAGTGTACATCAATGAAAAATAATTTAACCCAAATCATTATAGAAATTACATCACATATCAATCATTTCTAATATCTAAATAATTTATAAAAATAATTTAGCACAAATCAATATAACAATTACATCACATATTATTCATTCGTAATAGAGTCTAATCTTTGTTAATTTTTTTACAAATATTTATTTATTTGAAATAATTTCACCATCCTAATGCACCATTTTAAACAAATTAAAAGAGAACCTCTCAATAAAGTCTCTATATAAACTATACTTTCCCTCTCTTAAAGGTATAACACTACATAAATTCAACATATACCTAAACATTATTATCACTTAAGTCATTTAATTTTTTTAATGGAAATCATTTAATTAACCATAAAAATTAATATTATTAAAAATTTTAGACACTCCTCGATCAAGGTGATCGAAGTAGTGTCAATCGAGGAGGAGGGGATGGGCCAGCCCACCACCTCACTTCCTTCCATCACATCTAAGAGGGGTGGATGGTGTGGCTATCCCACCCCATGTAGCTACACACGTTAACCAGTTTTCATTCCTTTCACATTAATATGGAAACTTGTATTTTGTTTACAAGCTTTTGCTTGGGCAGCCTCAACTCTGTGCCCTTTTGTGGCCCCTACGACATTCCCTTGCCACAAGTGGGATATTTCCTCCACAACATTCGCTTTATGGAGTCCAAATTTGTTTGTCATGACCCTATTTTTTGCGGTAATATGTGTGCCTTGTCTCTGATACAAGGAGAAGATATCCCCCATGGTGCGAGTTCTGTGAGAAATTTATGACATGATGTTCTTGGCTCATGGGAAACTGGTCTTCAGTTCATGCACCTAGTGCCAACCATTCACATGAGGAGCAAGGCAACAACGACCAAGGAGGTGATCCCTTAGAAATTGGCTAGGGAAAATTTTAAGAACCCCCCCTAAATTTACATGTATAATAAATGGGTGAATGTCCATGGTATATAGGAAAAATGGAAGGCGATTTTATCAATAATATGATATGTATATATAATTTTTTGGCGAATCTCTCACCAGACATGGCGAATATTTTACTCAATTATA
>APFE031354401.1:12050-37853 GCA_000404065.3 Pinus taeda | reverse complement strand
GCACAATAATAACAATATGGGGACTACATAGGCACAACAATATAATAAGGGGGTTGTACTAATAACAATAAGGGGTTAAACTAGTAGTATAGGGACCTAACATGCCCCTCTCCTTCAAAAAGTGTTGTCCTCAATGCTTGAGTATTTCTGGATGCTTCTGTGTAAAATTCTCGTCCTCCCATAAAATATACCTCCAAGCATAAGCTTGGTTGTAAGAAGATAGGACATCCTTTCTCACCCAACTTTTGAAGTTTAGACCTTCATTTGTGGTTGACAGAGGTGACATTGCAGTTCTCTTGCGAACAATCCCTTGTAGGAACGGAAGTACTTGGGTGGTTAGAACCTCATGGGAGGTATCATTAATGAGGCTATAGCCTCCTTCTTGTGGGCTTATCTCTACAACCTACATTTGAGACTAAGTTCAAAACAGTTGAAACTTGAGAGTAAGGATTCATTTAGATAGGGCATTTAACTAAAATCTACCAAGATCTTGCATTTGACTTAGATCTAGGTCTTGCACTTCATATAGGATAGATTTGCATATTGCAGCAACTGTTCATCTGGTAGCTTGGAATTTTAATTCATATTGTGCAAGTAAATCGACTCCTAAGGCACTGGTTTCTAACTAATTTCAATAAATCTAATCAATTGGTGCTTAGAAAATCATAGTTGCCTTCAATCTAAACCAAATTGCTAGGCCATTCAGTTGTGTCTCCACTTGTTGGTTTCCAACCAACGGTTTATCATCTCATCCATAGGGACTAGCCCCCTTAGCCCGCAGTTAGGAGACAACTTAAACGGAGACGGAAGAAATCAGAGTGACAACCCCTGCCTTGAGCATTGTTGCATTTATGTGTACAATTTGAGCAAGAACAAAAACCTAGGTCATTTATCCTCTAAGCCTTGCTAGGGAAGCCTCCCTTGTGGAGATTACATCCAACCACTAAACAGCAAGAGAAAGGCCACTAATGTGACAGTGGTGCCTGATCTCATTGTAGCCATAAGACCTAGTTTGCCTAGTGAAGCTGTGCACTATGCTTGCTAGATTTTGCAGTAACAGTCATCATTCTCTTGTGTCCTAGGATGCCAGCCCTTGTCTCCTTTGCTACAGACTGTTGCATACTGCACCGTCAACAAAACATGGCTTTTACCCTTGTTTCATTTACTTTTCCCATTTTCATTTCATTTCTATGTTTTGACTTAGTGCACCTTATAATCTTTATTCATTTCTTTCCATTTATTAATTTGTATATCATTTCCTCAGTTTTGGCTCATAATGCCCTCTAATTTATTAATGTACTTATTAGATTAAATACAAATACCATATCTGTGTTGTAATTCTATATTTGTTGTTTTCATTTCCTCTCTGATTATTTCGTCTTTTTGTGTTGGTGTCTATATGTCTATATGCCCCACTTCCATTGTCCTCTGCCCTTCATAATGATTCCACATGTCTTTTTTGCCTACAATTGTTACCATTTTCAACATCCCACATCAAATACCATGTTTTTGAGTTTTGACCTTACATATGCCAATACTTAGCTGTGCTTTTGATCCCCTAGATGCCAACCCGTGGCTCTGATACTATATTAAATACCTGACATAACACATGCAGAAGTAGTATGACAGTTTACTAAAGTAGTTGATCTATGGTTCTTTGGAGTCGATGTTACAAGAGAATATCTAAGTGCAATTGTTGGACTTTGGGAAGATTCTTAAGGATCAACGGTCCTCTTACATAAAATTGTAAATATGGTTGTTATTAAGGGAAATTTGAAAACTGTGATTTCTGTCAGGTATATCCCAGAGCGGAAAATTTTGGATGGTATAACTTTTGAAGTACCTGCTGGCAAAAGTGTTGCCATAGTTGGAACTAGTGGTAGCGGTATGTTCATTATAATCTCTTTTAAAAGGCTCTTAGAAACTAATGAAAAATAAGTTATGTAACTCCTTTAAAATTATTAAATGCTTCCTCTCGTTTTATATGTCATCTTCAAAGATTGTTTCAGTTTTCACATATGTTACAACTGTTGATTTTATTTAGTACATGATGTCAGAATAATCAGACCATCATAAATAGTGCATAAATATAGTTCTGATTTTCCTGTTGAGTTTCTCATTCGTTCTAAGTTGTCCAATGAGGTTGGGTTTAATGTTTTAATTTATATAAGAAAAACTACATTTTAAACTCTAATGCTGTCCTTGAAAATCATGGTAATTACATACACTATTCTCTTTAGGTGGTGTTATCTCCTGAATTCTCACTTTAGGGTGCCAAAGGCCCCAATCCCTCAGGGTCCCAAGGGATACTTGGAAAGACTATCCATTGTCACCTCAGTAGTGTTTTCCATCAGTTTAGACTGGCTCTACCCTGGCACAGAGGAGGCTCCACTAAGTTTACTACGTCCAGTGTGGTATAAGAAATGAAAGGGGCTCTAGCACTTCAGTAAAATTTGGTTTCTAATGAGATTTTATGGTAATAATTATCATAGTTACAAAACTGAAAATTATGTGTATTAAAATTTAAAAGATTGTCAAGTAAGGGTTTTCTTAGACTTAGAGCAACTATGAGCTGCCACAGGAAATTATGAAGGAGGTTGGGGAGGGATGCTTTTTGTAATAACCCTTGAAATTAAAAAAAAGAAGAAAAAAAATAAAACTAGGAAGAAAAATACATAACAAATATTAAGACTTAAACTAATTTTCAATTCCTAACTCGCTCATTCATTTACCAAGCTTACCTCTACTCAACTTACCCTGTGGTGCTATCTGACTTACCAATTTACTGTTGTCTCTCCTCCCCCGAAGTGCTCCTTCAATGCTCATTGCCCATTTCTAATTTTTAGTGTTAACTTTCAACTCTTGACTCTAGATATCAATGACCTTAGACCAATTCTTTGACTCGTCACTCTTTACTATTTTTGAGTTTGAGTTATATCAATTTACTATTCCAGTCTTTAGACTTTAGTATCTACTATAGTCTATAATTGTTGAATTTTGTAGCTATGGTCGGTCTTCATAATTAATATTTTAGCCCTTGAAATATATAATGAAAAATATAAGATACGTTTTTCATGTCGTTTTGTTGTTAGCCCTCGAAATGATTAATATAAGACATACTCTTCATGTTAGTTTCAAAAGAGAAAAAAATGAATTTTGAATTTTGAATTATTGGCTCCAAACTTTTCAAGTCAACCCTCCAAGTCAAGTTGGCCCTAGTGAAGGGACACCCATTCAAGCCAACCATAACACTATATATAGGGCACTTGACCTCCTCCACAAAGCACCATTCGATCTCACACACAACAAGATATATTCAGGGCACCCAAGAGAAGAAGAAGGACAAAGAAGAAAAAAAACATCTTAGGCATTTCTCTCTCTCCTTGACTTCACCTGTGTGATTTTTTTGGGCAACAGGAAAAATAGTCATTTAATGAAGGAAAAATAATTAATTGGAGAAAATGGGCCAAAAGTAACTTAAGTGAAATAAAATAAAATTAAAGGTTACTTAAGATAAAGTCAATGGAGGAGCTTCTAGAATAATAATAAAATAATAAAATAAGATGCTTTTTGAGTCTTGGAGATATAGCCATGAGATCTATAAAAGGGGGAGGAGGAGATCATTTAGGGACATCTTGGATTGAGTATTGTTTCTTGTATGAGTGGTTGAGAGCCCGATTCTCTATTCCATTGGTAGCCCCAGGATGAAAACCCTCAGGTGATTTAAAGAGATTGGGCGAGCACCCATTTCCCCTTGGTGGATTCATTCAAAATCCACAAGTGTAGTGATTGTTTTTTTGTTTCAGTTTGGAGATCGGAGGGTCATTCCTAGCTATTGTATTGGCATATATCTATATATAATAAAGTTTGATTTTGGTTGTTGCATTTCTCATTGTTCCTCATGTTGTGATTTTTAATGAGATTTTTATACAATTTGTGGATTTATGGGTTCAATCAAATTTCTGGTATTTGGGCTTTTCACGGAAATTTCTTGTTGAGTGCTTGATAATTAGATTTGAAGGGTTTTTTCCAAATTTTCTCCATTTGGGACATTACAATTGTATCAGAGCCTTGGTCTTGGCTCAGCGTGTAGGTATTATTGTTGGAGGGTTTTCTTGGAGAAGTCAAAAACTCAGTTCCTACAACGAAATGAAATTTGCTAAAAGGAACTAATTGATTGTACAAGAAAATTTGAGTGGGTGACGTATGAATATTATTTCGGGGCGAAATCCATTTGGGGAAAAATTAATTTTACCAAGAGGCTGTTCATAAGATACAAAATCAATTTTTTTTTCTTGGGGCCAAAGTGATTGCCGTGATAAAATTCTCTTTGGAGGGGGCCAAGTGATATTTGGTGAAAGGGGCATGTTATCGAATTATAAAAAAGGGAGCCCGATTTAATTTTCAAGGACCATGAGCCAATTTTGGCACATTGTTTTACAAGTGGGGCCGTGTTAAAATTCTTTTTGGAGGGGCCGAGAAATGTTTTGGCGAAAGGGAACAAATATTATTAGCCAAGTTATTTAAGAAACAGAAAGAAAAATTTAATGGGCTATGCACATAGCAAATTATTTGGAGATGATTTCTTACATTTTCGTGGGTTTAAGAAGGCCGTAAATAATATTATGGAGTTGAAGGTTGAGATATTTTGGACCAGTGCGTAGTTGTGGAGTCGATTACATGGAATTTTCCAAAATTAATATTTCCATTGGGTCGCATTATTGTAGCTAAAGAAGAACTAATATTCCAATGGGTATATTGAATTGTTATTACCTTCAGGCGTCAGTCTATAAGGGAAGGGTTGGATAATTAAAGTTCCAAGCATTCTTCTTGAAGGAGCCAAGCATAAGTTTGTTTGAAGAGTACAAGTACCAAATATCATTGTACAGATACCATGTGAAAAATTGTTGATCTGATTCCTACTGTAACAAATATAATATTTCTCCTACTTGTTAAATTAATTGAACGAGTTACTTGTAGTTTTCTATGTCAAGCATTGAAATACATACACTGCAGCCTGCACAAAATAAAATACTGCGAAAACTAAAATACTGCACTGGAGAGAAATAAACACACACATCAACATAGTTGTTTTTGGACAATGTCCCCGGAAAAACCCAAAACGGTGCAACAATTGAGGGTTTTAATTATTGTGCAGTAGTAAATCTGAGTACAAATCATTGGATGCCCAAACCGACTATTTGATACAGAGAAATACTGGCAAAGAGTTAGTGAGAAAAATATCACATTGATTAAGGAGATTCAACATTGATCAGGGGCTGGCTGGTTGGCCCCACGCTGCCTCTGCTCATTTTCTGCATCAATCCTATGCAGATCTGCGTCGCACTAGCTGGGCTCTGCGTCACCTTCTTTGCTGATCTCCTGCTGTCTAAAAATTCGACCTTCTGGCTATCTGGTCTCACACCGCGGCTTCTAGCACTGGATCTCAACTCTCCTCGCTGCATTTCAAACTTCCTTTGAAGCTCTACGCTGCCTTTGCATGGCACTGCGCTGCCTCACTGAACTGCTTTATGCCCTCTCTGCTTTGCACTCTCCGGATCTGGAAAACTCTCCTCTGGACTACTATCCCTGCCCCTCACTACAAGAAGATCACTCGATCTCAGTCTGGCAACTGAATGCTGCTACTCTTGAGAAATTCGATGTCTGATCACTCATTCAATGTGTTCTCCAAGTGCCCATCGAACTCCTTATAATCTCTCGTTGGAACTCCAACGGCTATGATTAAAACATAATCAATGACTAAGATTAACTGGGAGTTGATCCTCGTCTTCTTCTAGAAGATTCACACTAGATTTAATTAATACCCTTTTAATTAACCAAATTTCCTAAGTTTAGACTTAGGGAAGCATTTTAAAAAGTTAATATTTTAATTAAATTATCTCTAGGTGGAATTTTCCCAAATGATTTCTGGGTATTGGAGAATGCATGTGTCTTAGCTTCTCTGCAAAATCTTGAGGCAAGAGCACATCTGATGCTACAGAAATCAACAACAATCATGGTATATGAGTTATCACAACCTTTGTTTTTCCACCCTTATTCATTTTCCTGTTGCCTATTCTTTTTTATTTTTCTTTGTATTATAGCTCGGGGCTTTAGGAGATGAAAGCATGATGTGTATGTTATAAACAATTATTACCACCTTAAGCTGTGGCAGTTCATCGCCCACCATGGGTTCCTTAATGATGTGTGGGCGCTCATGGGGCCCTAGGAACTAGGGTGATGGCCATGATGAAGGAGTAGAGCTCATGTTTGTCTTTTGCCCATGTGCTAATATAATGTCCTGGTCATCTTTTGCATTTTATAATATTCTTTTCTTTTTGTCTCTTGCTTATGGCCATGATATGCTTTTAACATTTTTTTAGCTACATTAATCTTCAGTGAAACATTTCCAGGCCTTACCCAAACATGTGGACAAGGGGAAGGGGTGTATCAATGCCTTGCATACCTAGTGTTCATGTGGACCTAGTGAGGGAAAATGATGAAATAGGGCTTGTAATATGTGGAGTGGAGTGAAAAATGTGAAATAAGAAAGTGGGACCGCACTAACGAAATCAGGGTTTCCTAAGTAGTGCCCTCCTTAAAGCCATAAGCCAATAGAGGAGATCCCATGGGACTAGGATTGGGGATTTAAACCCCATTTAAGGTGAGGGAAGAAAACCATAGTCAAAACTCGTCTTTCTTCCATTTCACCCAATAATCCATGCTTAAAGTGCCCAAGGAAAAACAAACATAAGCACTCAATTGCATAATGAAAAATATACCTTTAGGATTAGATGGCCCACCTTCAAACATATGCTCTTGACAGATGGGCGAGGCAACAATGACTAGCTCAAGGAGCAGAGATGGCATAATATATTGGCTACACTAGTGGCTATCAGGGGCTCCTGGATACCAACTAAAGACAACTATAGGAGAAAAATATTCTTTGGGATTGCCCACTTATGGTGGGTAACATGGCCCAAAGGCTCAAGTATAGAGTCTGCTAGAGTAATTGGAGTTGGTGAAGGAATGTTATATAAACTCTTGAAACTACCAACTCAACCATTAGTACATAATGATATCAATCCATGTGAACTATGGCATAGAAGATATGCTCATTTTCACTATAGAGCTTTGTCAGCTTTAAATTAGATGGATTCAGGTGTTCCAGAATTGCATATGGAGCATGAAGGAGTATGTAAAGGTTGTCGAAGGCTGAATTAAGCTATAGAACTTGCCTGAAGGGCAAGTGATTGAGCCTTCGGCCAACCTTGAGCCATCGGCCAGCCTTGAGCCTTGATGGGGTCCCATCCTTGACCCTTGAGCCTTTGGCTCTCCTTACACTAGGGAAGAATGCCAAGAAGTCTTTTCCATGTTGTGAAAGTAGGTCCAAGGAAATTTTGGATCTAGTTCATTTCGATGTATATGGTCCAATGCTAGTGAAATCTCGTGGAGGCTCTTTGTAGTTTGTACTATGTAACATTTATTGATTAATTCTCTCGCACAACATGGATTTACTTCCTGAAGACAAGGATGAATTCTTCAACAAATTTTAAGAATTCAAGGCTAAAGTAGAGAATTTGATAGGAAAGAAAATCAAGATTCTGAGATCAGATAATGAAGGAGAATACACTTGTTGATTTGAGGTAGCATCGGATGTGCTCTAGCCATGAAAATTGGTTGAGAGGCTAAAGCAGATGAGATCTCCAAGACCTAGAATTGATTTGGGCAGATTCTAACCAGTTTGGGAGATATTAAAATAATTAATATTTTTAATGGAGTTCCTAAGTCTAAACTTAGGAAAAATAAAATATTAATGGGTATTAATATAAAACTGGGTTAGAATGTTCCAAAAGTCATGGATCAAGCCAAATCTAATCTTAGCTGTTGACTAGACATTTAATCTCGGTCATTGAAGGACCAACATGAAATGTATAAGAGCAGGTTTGAGGGTCAGTTGGAGAACACACCATAGTGATCAGTCATTCTATTCTCTAGAGCGGGGTTTGCTAAGAGAGATAGAATCAATGATCAACAGTGAGGGGAAGTGAATACATAGCAGAGAGGCATAGTTGGTACCAGAGAGATAGCGCAGAGCCCAGAGTGGTTGATGCAGAGGCAGCTAGGTGCTACACAAAGGCATCCAGGAGCTGCGCAGAGCCAGGAGAGGCTAGTGTGTGAGACGCAGAGGGTCTAGGGGTTGACGCAGAGGCTCCAGAAGCTAACATGGTGGTTAGCAGAGTTGACGCAGGGCCAAGAGGCAACATTGGAAGAATTTCATGGGACAGACTAGGTGTTGGTGAGCCGGATAGGGTGGCGCAGTCCCTATTGGAGTGATGCAGAGCAGTGGGAGTTGCAATTGTTGTTGTGGGATCGTTCATCTGGTGATTCTTCAGCCGGAATATCTGTCTCTGACGAGAGGTACTATTGTTGAGGGCATTCTCTATTGGGTGAGCCATTTCTAGCACTTTGGTTGTATTATGAAAACTACATAATAATAAAACCCTCTAAATAGCTGCACCGGTTTTCCCGCATTGAGTTTTCCCGGGGACATTGGTCCAAAAATAACTGTGTCACTTGTGTGCTTGTTTTCTTTCAGTTGATGATTTGTAGATGTTGATACTATACTTGTGTATATTTTCAGTATTTACATGGTAAATAACCTGTTAAGTAATTAAACAAGTAGGAGGAAACAAACCGATAATACAGGAAGAATTTCTAACGAGTTAAACTTAGAAATTCCAGCAACACTTCCAAGGAACTTGTTGCCTTTTGTTAAGAAGCTAGGATTAAGAGGGAGTTGTTAGTCCCTTACAATCCACAACAAAAGGGAGTTGTTGAAAGAAAGAACAGGTCCATTGAAGAATCTATTAAGGAAATAATGCATGATCAGGACTTGCCCATGTTCTTATGGAGTGAAGCATCCATGACGACAGGCTACATTCAAAATAGAAGTCCTTATTGAATCTTGGAAGACATGACTCCTGAAGAAGCGTTCACTAGACAAAAACCAAAGGTTGGACATTTGAGAATCCTTGGTTGTCAAGTTTACTTACATGTACCCAAAGATAAAATGAAGAAACTAGAGCCTTAGGAAAGAAACGAATATTTGTTGGATATAACGAGTCATCAAAGGCCTATAGGATTTATGTTTACAAACAACAACAGGTTGAAGTCAACAGTGATGTTACCTTTGATGATAATGTTTCATATTGAAAATCTAAAGAAGTTCCCATGGACTCTAATGATGAAGAAGAATGTGAAGCTCTCAAGGAAGAAGGCTTAGGTCCATCAAATCCTTCAGAACATTTCGTAGATCATCAAGAGGCACTAGAAGGGCCTAGTGAACCAATGGATCTAGTTGTTGTTCCAGAAATCAAGAAGAGGCTGTTGGAAAATCAGAAAGTGAGAAATATTTTCTCTTGTTGATAATTACTTGTGATTTCTTTGAGTTAGTATTATCTTTCTTGTGTTCTTCTTTTATTTTAGTTCATCAAGCAATTACCAAAACCAAAACACAAAGATCAAGGACACCAGATGTAGGCGCACAACCAGGAAAAACCCCTATATAGGGGAAAACCCAGTAAAGAACTCTTCCTTCAGTAGATTCATATGACAATGAGACAACCAAGACCTTAACCAACAAACCTTCCTCCTCCACCAAGTCAACCTTTCAATGAGATACAATAACCTTCAATAGTCTCTTCTTGTCCAACAACTTCAACCCAACATCAACCCAGAATTTTGGTCCAGCTTCACTAGCAGCTTCAAAATTTCGGTCTCCCAAGCAACTACAAAATTTCGGCCCCTCCAATAGCTTCACAACTTCACACGTGTGGAAAAAAGAGAGAGAATTTCGACTTCTTATGCTTGTGAGAGACTAAGTATATATGAATGTGCAATGAAGTAGGTCACACGAAATCTGATCTACATGAAAGTAAAGGGTATCAAAGGATGTAGGATATCCTCATAAGGTCTCATTTACAAGATCTAGGAAGGAAGATATCCACCATTGATCTATAATGCACTAACATATAATCCAGGTAACAAATATCCATGGGATAAGAAAGTTACCTTGGTCTACAACTTGTGGTCTCTATGCTAAATAGAGAAAGACAAGTTGATGGCAAAAGTGTTGAAGGTTAAAAGAACTCAACCATGTGCAAAAAGGGAAGGCAAGGTTGGTCCTCAAGCAAGACAAATTAAGTATAGCTAAGATTCAATGCTATGGAAAGATTTTGGAAGTTGATATCACCAGATAGATGGAGGAAGCTGAAGAAAAGGGCCAAGAAAAGAGGGAATAACAAATCTCTCCTATGAGTAAGATGGTATCCCTCACAAAAGGGCCCTATCATAAGCTTTTGTTATAAGATATGACAATGATGATAAGATGCATCGTGGCATTATGGAAGCATTAGAAACAAGATCTCGTGACATCACCATGGGAATCATGAAGAACAAAATCCATGATAGACAAAACATGAAGGGTATAATTCATGGGAACCTTAGTGGACATTGAAGGAAAGAGTCATCTTGGACAAGTCTCATCATACATCAAGTCAAAAAGGAAACATTTACCAATTGGGGATATACAAGGTCCTAAAAATTCTCATCGGAGGGTTCACTAATCTAGAGAGGAAGCAAGTGTTTCAACAAGAACTCCAACTTATGGAATCCATGAGATGATGATGTGATGACATGAAGCTGATCAAGGGATTGAAGATCTTTTCAATCAAGGAAGCTGCTGGAAGAAGCCTTTATCCAGCAGCTGTAACAACCGAGACTTTTTCTCAGTGATTGTGTGAGGTAAACTCATAAAGCTTCTGCCATTATTTCTCTTTGTAACTGAATAACCCTATGAGGTATTCAGTGATGTATTCAGATTTTGCTACTGCTTAATAATAATAAACCCTCAAAGTTGTTGCACCGGTTTCCCTGTTGATTTCGGGTGGCATCGGATATGCTCTAGCCATGAAACTTGGTGGAGAGGCTAAAGCACATGAGATCTCTAATACCTAGAAATGGTTTGGGCAGAATCTAACCAGTTTGGGAGATATTAAAATAATTAATATTTTTAATGGAGTCCCTAAGTCTAAACTTGGGGAAAATAAAATATTAATGTAAGACTGAGTTAGAGTGGTCCAAAAGTCATGGATCAAGCTAGATCTAATCTTAGCCATTGATTAGGGACTTAATCTCGGTCATTGAATTGTCAAAGAAAAAAGTATAAGAGGAGGCTTGAGGGTCACCTGGAGAACACACCGAGTTGATCAAGAATTCGATTTTCTAGGGCAAGGCTTGCTGAGAAAATCGAAGGAGTAATCAAAGTTGTAGCTGAGGGGCAATGAATATAGAAGCAGAGAGGCAGAGAGTGTACCGGAAGCATCAGCGTAGAACTCGGGAGAGGGACGCAGAGCAAGCTAGAGGCCACACAGAGGTAGCCAACAGCCACGCAAAGGCAGCCAGGAGCTGCGTAGTGCAAAAGAGAGCCAGCGTGGGTAATGCAGAGGCTCCAGAGGTTGACGCAGTCCCTAGAGGCTGATGCTGGGAGATTTCGTGGGGCAGATTTGAGCTGAGAGCTGTGGGATTAGTCATCTAGGGTTTTTAGCTGGAAAATCTTCCGACTGAGAGGTACTACTGCCGAGGGCATTCTTTGTTGGGTGAGCCGTTTCTGGCACCCAGATTCTATTATGAAATTGCTTAATAATAAAGCCCTGAGATAGCTGCACCGATTTTCTCGCGTTGGGTTTTTCTGTGGACATTTGTCCAAAAATAACGATGTCACTTGTGTGCTTGTTTTTTCCTTGAGTTGATGATCTGTATGTGTTGAGAATATACTTGTATTTATTTTCAGTATTTATGTGGTAAATAATTTGTTAATTACTAGAACAAGTATGAAGAAATAAATCAGAAAGTACAGGAAGAATTTGTAACGGGTTAGACTTAGAAATTCCAACATGGTATCAAAGCATGGTTGTAGATAACAGGAGAATTAAGGGCATGAACTGAGCAAAACAACAACAGAAACAATTGTCCCGAGTGACAGAAGCTGTCCCTAGCAGAAAAGTAGCAAGGAAAGGGTGATGCACTGAGCAGAGTAGCAATAGAAACAACTGTACTGAGTGACAGAAGTTGTCCCTAGCGGAAAAGCAGCAAGGAAAGGGTGATGCAGTGCCTGCATCATCAAGTTCGAGCCGGGAGAAGGATCAACACAGTGGAAAAAAGGAGCAGACTTGACCTACGCAGTTCCCAGTCATCTTTCTCAGTTAGGAAGGATTGACACCCGTGGCTAGGAGGTGCAGATTTTGCTTGTGTCGGGATTGCGCAGAGGCTAGAAGCTCTAATCTTCAGGTCGCTGGGGCTTAGGAGGCTGTGGGTAAGTTGCGAAGTGAAGTTGGTGGGGTACTGTGGTCAGAACAATACCTAACAGGGCAAGACCAAGGAGGAGGGAGTTGTTGCCAAGGATTTCTAGCCAAGAAATCCGGTTCAGTGGTGTGGCTGCAGTAACGATCAGAGTGGGGGCATCTCGACATTGGTAGAGGGGTTTCCAGGAGGGAAATTGAGGCTTAGAGGGGGTTACACCAAGAACTTCCAGGAGGGAAGTAGAGAGACTCGGAAGAGGAGCAACGAAATGGCAGTTAACGGGGTAAGAGATCAGGACAAACTAGACGGAGCCTCGAACTTCGTAGTCTGGAAGGCCAGGATCTTGTCTATTCTAGACAGGAATTGTCTCAAGCTCTTCGCCTTGAAAATGAGAGCGATCCCAGTTGACCCGGCTGAGAACGACAAGTACGAGGAGGCAATGGCGAGGGCCAAGAGCGTCATCCTTGACGGGGTCAAGGACCATGTATCACCACATATTGCCGAAAAGGACACGGTAAATGCGATGTGGGAGGTCCTGATGAAATTGTATCAGCATACTTCTGTGTAGAGGAAGATGCTACTAGAAAATCAGCTGCAGTCATACCAGATGCAGAAGGGAGAACAGATCGACACCTTCCTCAGTCGATTGAAGGAGATTCGGGATCAGCTGATTTCCATAGTGGCCATGCTGGATGAGGTGATGTTGGTGAGGACCACATTGAATGAAGTCTCAGAGGATTGGGAGGTATTTGTCCAGAGGATATTGGGTAGGTTGACCCTTCCACACTGGGAGGAACTGTGGGTGGATCTTCGTCAAGAAGAGATTAGAAGGCTAACCAAGGCGGGAAGCAGCGGCAAGGGGGTCAAAATCAAGAAGGAGGAATAGGTGGATGTTGCTCTAGCATCGGAGGGAAAGTAGGAGAAACGAAAGAAGGACCTCTCCAAGGTCAAATGCTGTCACTGTGGGGAACTGTGTCACTATGTGAGCCAGTGTTCGAGGAAGAAGAGCAAGGTAGAGGCTTCAAAGACCAAGGCTGCGCCAGCAAGGGCAAAGAAAGAAGTGGAGACAGATGATGATTGTGCCATGAGTGCTCATATGCCACTTGAGAGGAAGTGGGGAGACATCAAGCTGTAGTTAGACAAACTACAGGCAACGAGGGTTAAGATTGTCGAGGTACCAAGCCTCTTGGATTATACCTTGCTACAAGAGCCCCAAAAAGGAGTAGGAGGATTGGTGGATGTTAGTAGAGACGGATGCGGATGGAGCGACAGAGGGAGCTACAGTGCAGGAGTCCCATGACAGCATCAGGCAGCAGCGCGAGATGCATGGAGTTGTTGTAGCGGCGCAGAGGTTAGAGAGGGAGTACTTGTTAGCGAAAAAGGGTGTTTCACCTTCATGGGTGTCTCTAGCCTGACAGAGATGTCAGAGTTGGGAGATCAGTTACTTACTTCTCAGTAACTGAGTTGAAGTGTAGTAGTTAGACAAATGGAGCTACAGTGCAGGAGTCCCAGGACAACATCAGGCAACAACGCGAGATGCATGGAGTTGTTGCAGCGGCGCAGAGGTCAGAGAGGGAGTACTTGTCAGCGACAAAGGGTGTTTCACCTTCGTGGGTGTCTCTAGCCTGACAGAGATGTTAGAGTTGGGAGATCAATTACTTACTTCTCAGTCACTGAGTTGAAGTGTAGCAGTTAGTAGTGATTTTGCTATGGGCAGCATGATGCAACATGATGAGAGGGGTTGCCGTACGGATGCAACAATGGCAATGGCAGGACCATGGGTAGCAATAGATGATGGAGTAGTGCAGAGCATGTTGGGTAGCAGGCCTAGCATCAACACAACGACCGATGCTGGATGATCAGGGTGATGCTCACTGAGGAGTATTACTAGAGCACAGTCCTCGCTAAGAGGGAGCGTTGATTTGGGGTAGCATCGGATGTGCTCTAGCCACAAAACTTGGTGGAGAGGCTAAAGCACATGCGATCTTCAATACCCAGAAATGGTTTGGGCATAATCTAACTAGTCTGGGAGATATTAAGATAATTAATATTTTTAATGGAGTCCCTAAGTCTAAACTTAGGGAAAATAAAATATTAATGTGAATTAATATAAAACTGAGTTAGAATGGTCCAAAAGTCATGGATCAAGCCAGATCTAACCTTAGTTGTTGATTAGGGACTTAATCTCGGTCGTTGAATTGTCAACGAGAAAAGTATAAGAGGAGGCTTGAGGGTCACATGGAGAACACACTGAGTTGATCAAGAATTCGATTTTCTGGTGCAAGGCTTGCCGAGGAAATCGAAGGAGTGATCAAAGTTGCAGTTGAGGGGCAGTGAATACAAAAGCAAAGAGGCAGAGAGTGTACCGGGAGCATCAAAGCAGAAGTCGGGGGAGAGGGACGCAGAGCCAGCTAGAGGCCACGTAGAGGCAGCTAGGAGCTGCATAGAGCCAGAGAGAGCTAGCGTGGGTGACACAGAGGCCGACGCAGTCCCTAGAGGCTGATGCTGGGAGATTTCGTGGGGCATATTGGAGCTGAGAGCTGTGGGATTGTTCATTCGGGGTTTTTAGCTGGAATATTTGTCTCCGACTGAGAGGTACCACTGCCCAGGGCATTCTCTGTTGGGTGAGCCGTTTCTGGCACCCAGATTGTATTCTTAAACTTCTTAATAATAAAACCCTCAGATAGCTGCACCGCTTTTCCCGCATTATGTTTCTCCGGGGACATTAGTCCAAAAATAACGATGTCACTTGTGTGCTTGTTTTTTTCTTCAGTTGATGATCTGTATGTGTTGAGACTATACTTGTATTTATTTTCAGTATTTACATGGTAAATAACTTGTTAATTAATAGAACAAGTAGGAAGAAATAAATTAGAAAGTACAAGAAGAATTTCTAACGGGTTAGACTTAGAAATTCCAACATTTCCTGCATTGGGTTTTTCTGGGGACTATTGTCCAAAAATCACTGTGTCCTATGTGTTTGTATTTTCCTTGCTCAGTTATTATATTTCAAAATCATATTTAATTGGTGTAGGTTGCTTCAGTAATTTACTTCAATTTTCCAAGAAATCTGAAATAAGCTTGTAATGTAATTTACAATCTAGGTGAAGTAGATTCAGTTGGTTGCAGTAGGATTCCTGAAATTGTTAGATCTAGGAATTTTCACATGGTATCAGAGCTGTTGATGTGAAATAGGAAGAGCAAATCTAGCACTGAAGAAAGGACCAACTTGCTGTGGCAAGCAACAGTTTGAGATTGTTAGATCTAGGAATTTTCACATGGTATCATTGCTATTGATATGAAATAGGAAGAGCAGATGTAGCACTAAAGAAAGGACCAACTTGCTGCGGCAAGCAACAATTCGAATCCCCTAATGGATTGCACAGTTTTGGCTTGGAGGGTTGTATTTTCGTGGGTGTATCTCTCTGAGTAAGCTGACAGAGGTAAGATTGCCAGATCGAAAATTTGTCGAGGCAGAGGGGGCTACGCAGAGCCATGCAAAGCTAGATGGATGCAGTTTTCTCAAGTAGCGTGCTGGGTAGAAAAGCTGTAAGAAGGAGGAAACAAATCACATAGTGAGGGAATACTTATCAGCTCCATTAGGGAGTGCGCAAGCCAACCTAGGAGTTACGTAGTAGGGAGAAAGAGGGAGTTGTTCGATATTTTTAGGAGGATCTGGCAACCAATGGTTTGAGGGATCAAGACAGGTTGGACAGGGCTTCGAACTATGCCATTTGGAAGGCTAGAATGACTTTCCTTCTAGATGAGCATGCCTCAAGACGTATGTTGATAATGTGGTAGGTGTCCCTGCAGATGCAGATCTGCTGAAGAGGTACAGAGCTTAGATGGCTAAGGCGAAGAGGATAATCTTAGATGGAGTCAAGGATCTCGTGGTGTGCCACGTTGCTAGCAAAGGGTCTGCTAAGGAGATGTGGGATGCCTTGGCCACATTGTATCAGGGATCTTCTGAGCAACAGAAGATGTACTTAGAACAAAATTTGAGATCTGGTCAGATGCAGAAAGGAGAACGTGTGGATCCATTCCTCACGAAACTGAAGGAGACCTGTGATGAGCTGTCAGTTACAGGGCATACACCTCAGGATTCGGAGTTAGTAAGACTGGCTCTAAATTCTGTCTCGGATGAATGGAAAATCTTTGTCTAGAGTATCTTGGGCAGAGTAGCATTGCCAAATTAGGACGAGATGTGGGAAACTCTGAAACAAGAAGAGCTGAGGAGAGACCTGCTCAAGGTCAAATTTGACGAGAGCAACAACAGCAGAGGGTCGAAGCCCAAAGTGGAGGAGGAGGATAACGTAGCCCTTGCATCGAAGGGACAACAGGGGCAACAGAGACAAAAGAAGGATGTTTCCAAGGTGAAGTGCTTCAGATGTTGCAAGATGAGTCACTATGCATCCCAATGTCATTTGAAGAAAAAGGACAAGGATGATTTGCATGATCCTAAGGTTACAACCGCTAAGATTGAACAAGAGGAGGAGTTCACCATGACAACCAAGATACCTCTAGGAGGGAGGTGGGCTGATATAGAATTGTAGTTCGATAGAGCTACAAATGGGTAGGATCCTTGAGGAACCCGCCTCTTGGATCATCAACTTGCTACGGGAGCCCATGATCATTAGTAGCGGGATGGTGGAGTTTTTAGTTGGTGCCATGGAGTGTTGATTCGACAGATGCAATAGTTAGTAGCACCAGAACGTGAGCAGCACAGAGCAAAGAGGCAACAGTGCGAGGAGGCACAACGTAGAGCTTCAACAACGCAGTGGCTTCAAAGGACAACGTAGGACTAGCAACAGTCAGGATTTCAACACCAAGGTGTATCCACTGGATACTTGTCCAGTTTTGGGTGTTTTCAGTTGCTTCTCTTAGCAACTGAATTGTAGTACGGATGCAGTATTAGCAGTGGCAGTGCTAGCAGCATAGCAGATGCAACATTTGAGAGGGAGTTGTAGTACAGATGTAGCACTGGTAGTGGCAGTGTCAAAGGCAGCAGTACAGTTGCAGTGGCAGCGCAGTAGTTGATTGACAGTACGTTAGGCATCAACAACGCAGAGGACGATGGTGCAGAGTTAGTGCAGTGTGCAGTAGTAGTGTATTGCTAGAACACAATCCTTGCTAAGAGGAAGTGTTGATTTGGGGTAGCATTAGATGTGTTCTAAGCCTCAAATTTTGCATGGAGGCTTGGTCACATGCATTCCAAAGAACCTGAGAGATCTCTTGCAAACACTAGATCAACCATCAAACCAAGTAGAGAAATAGAACAACAACGAAATTTTGAAGAAATAGAGATATGTGCTACTTCGATCAAAATTAAAAGATGATCAAATACTTTTCGACGATCGAGATTATTTTGATGAGGATCAAGCCAACTAGCCATTATTTTCCACTTGGAGGATTTATCTATCAATTAGAAGTCATTTGCTTCTCAAGAGACACAAAATTTTGTAAAGAAGCTATGAGTTTGGCTCTGCTGGTTGTAATACTTTTTCATCGATAAAGCAAAAGACTTTGGGGTTTATTCATGATGGTGTTCCTTTTCTACTTTGTGTGGTAAATTGGATCATGTTCTTAATGCTCTATTGAATAATATTTTATAAGTTATTGTTTCTTTATCCAGTTGATTGAATTAACTATTTGCACAGGTATCTTGCATTAGTTACTGGGTTTAGAGAAGCATTCTAACTTGATTGATCTAGCAGTTATCTCTAGATCTTGAGGGTTATGGTGTTTATCTAACCCCTATTGATCTAATAACTTGATCTTAAGTGTGTAGAGAATTCAGGGATTCAAATCTTGGGCGTGAGGGGAAGTCTTTAGTTGGACCATCCAACTCTCAAGACAAGAAGGCTTAAGAGCCCACTTTGTTAAATTTCAAGGCTTATCTAATGATTGGTTTTGTAGAGATCTTTCGGCATTGCTCGCCCATTTAAATTATTTCGCTCATCTATTTTTATCTAGTGTGCATTTAATGAATAGATCTACTTATAAGAGCTATAAATTATTGTGTATATTTTGTAAATAATTTGAACTTCTAACCCTTCTATAGATCTGACTTCTTTTGTACATATCTTGTATAAATCTGACATGGGTTGTCTAGATCTAGGATTTAGTTGCTAAGATCTTGTACATAAGGTTCCTTTGCATGTGAAAAGCCCATAGATTTGAAGAAAGGACAAGCTATTCTGAAAATCTGAAGTTCCTCAATCTGTCAGCTAGGGCTTTGAGGGTATTTTACAATATTTTGACCAGTGTTTCACCTAGGAAAGGGGCCGCAAGGGGTTTTGGCATGCCTATGCCTTCCTTGAGCCTAGATCGACCACAGCCATATGCCACAATCTGATCACTCAGCCTTGGAAGAGAAACACTGGCTTGAAGAGGTAATGTTTTTTGAAGTTTTGGTATTTTTGGCCTAATCCTTTGGGGTTTTGCCGAGATCCGAAATTTTGAGTTGTGATCTTGGGCTAATCTACCTTTTCAACAGTCTGATCCTGCTCCTCCAGTAACTCGCTGCCTTTTTTCTCCTTAGCATGGGGCCTAAGAGCCTCTATTTCCCCTGCCGCTGGACCCTCTAGCCTCTTGGGCTAATCTACCTTTTCCACAGTCTGATCCTGCTCCTCGAGTAACTCGCTGCCCTTTTTCTCCTTAGCATGGGGCCTAAGAGCCTCCATTTCCCCTGCCGCTGGACCCTCTAGCCTTTCTTCCTCAGGCTGTGGCCTTGCAGGCCTTAAAACCCTCACGTCTGCCTTTATTCTTCCTCCTTTGACCCTTCTTTTCCCTCTGTGGCATGTCTCAGTCCCTTGAGGGCCTTCTCACCCCTTTTGCTCTCCTTCCAATACATTGATCCTTCATCATTTCCCTTTTTTGCCTTCGCTGCTAGCCTTCTAACCCTCATTTCAGGCCTACCCTAAGCTGACAGAGATTTCTAGGCGCTACAAGTTCATTTTGCAAGGTTTGTGAAGGCATCAATTCATTTGCAGGCATACAAGGCCAGGTGTCAAGTCATCAACAGAGCTAGAAGCCTGCGGGGTTTGCTTCTTACCTTTCCTTATTTTACTGAATCATTAATCAATTCTACAGGCACTTAATTAATAAGATTCTAGATAAAGCTAAATGACTATCATCATTCTGCATTATGATAGCACTGTTAGTATCTTATGATAGCTGCTATTTATTTTTGTGTGAGTCATTATACTTCACAAGTGCGTTGTGGTTTTCTACAAGCAAACTCTGTCTCCTTTTTTAAGGTCCATACCAAATTAGTTGCTAGCTGTTGTAAATTTTGATCATTAATACTGTGGGCTTCATGCTGCTATCTCAAGCTTGATTTATACTTGTACCTCTTCCTCTTTAGAGAAGCTAAATGACAATCATTTGTTGGGTTTGAGCATGTTGGCACTTCTGCAAAATTGAACTGAAGTTCTAATTGAGGGTTCATTAAACCTAATCACGCAGCTCTCAAATAATTATGGTCTTTGAGAAAATCTGATTGTAAATTTGGAAGGTTTCACATTGGCAAGCTCATTTCACTAACTCATAAATATATCATTGCAAGAAATGGGTTTCCATTTGAGTCATTTATGATTTATTTTATGAAAATTTCTGACCTCTGAAATCTGAACATAGCAGTGACATAATTGTCTCTTCATAGTTTACATGTTGCATTTCAAGTTGTTGAATTTTGTAGCTTGGGAGGTACTCCAAGCCCTAGGGGTTCAAGGGTTGGAGGACAAAGCGCCACAAGGGCAGCTTGTGGGCTTGGAACCCAAGAAAGGGGTTTTTGCTCCAATCGTGTTTTTGGGGCAGAACCATGATGGTTACACGGCATGTGATGGATGAGGATGATAGTGTTTGGAAAGACAATTCCAATGCATTGAAAATCGTCCGAATCCAAGTTGTCGTCGGAGAGATATTAATTTTTGAAGTTGACATATGAATTATGAATTTCTTCATGTAGGTCGACATGAGTTTATCAAACAGGCCGACGTGAGAAATTTAAAAGACATGTCGGTTCAATATGATTTTGTGGAGGCTCCTTTTAGTATAAAAGGAGGTCAAATGGGAGGCTATTTTTGAATCCATTTTGGTGCAATATGCTCGAAGATAAGCTCTGAAATTTCGGTGGAGAAAAGAGCCCTAAAGAACAGCGTGGAGAAGCCCTGGAACAGTGTGAGGATTTCAGGATTGCTGTAGGTGACAGCGTTGGATTCTAGGGCTGGGTTTACAGGACAGAAGTGGAGCTAAACTGCAGTGAAAAGGAGATCTAATGACTGCGTGAAAGAGGCCTGAAATAGCAGCGTGGATTCTCTGTTTGTTGTTGGTGACAGCATGGAGGAGGTGGTCTGTTTTAAGGTGTGAGTAGGGTTGTCTTAAGTGCGGATTAGGGCCAGCGTGAAGGGCTGTCTAGGCCGAGGAGAATAGAGGAATAACGTTGCTGTTTGAGGGTGTTGTTTGGGTCAGTTGTGGAGACAAGCTACAACAAGTTGCTGAGCTAGGCCGCAGGCCATAGCCAGCAACTTGAGGCTTTTCTAGGTGCTGTGTTGAGGGTTATACAGCCAGCAAGGAGCAGTGTGGTGGTGGAAGGGTTTCACGAAGGAGAACTGCAGTCCAAAAGGTGCTTGGAGGCTGACTGTGTAAAGGGTCAAGGGCTGAAGGTTGTGCCCTTACCAGAGTTGCAGGTACTGCAGACAAGTGTGAAGCAACAACAGCGTTGGAGGAGTGTTGGGTCAAGGTATTTGACCAGTTTGGTGATGTGAATGCGGAAGCCAAGTATTGGAGTGGACAAGGGTGTTTGGAAGACTTCAATAAGGAGCAGATTCTGCAGTGGAGGATTGGGTGTCATAGAGCTGTTGGAGGGCAGTGAGTTGACCACCCAAAGGAGCCCTTGACAAGCTATCTCTTGATTTGGGGTAGCATTGGATGTGCTCTAGCCACAAAATTTGGTGGAGAGGTTGGGGCACGTGAGATCTCCAATACCCAGAAAGGTTTTGGGCAGATTCTAAACAAATCAAGAGATATTAAAATAATTAATATTTTTAATGGAGTCCCTAAGTCTAAACTTAGGGAAAATAAAATATTAATGTGTCTTAATATGAATTTGTGTTAGAGTGGTCCAAAAGACATGGTTCAAGCCAGATCTAATCTTAGCCGTTGATTAGGGACTTAATCTTGGGTATTGAGATGTCAATAGGAGAAGTATAAGAGGAGGCTTGAGGGTCACTTGGAAAACACACCAGAGTGATCAGTCATTCTATTCTCTAGAACGGGGTTTACGAAGAGAGATAAAATTAGTGACTAGGAGTTGCAATTGAGGGGCATTGAGTATAGAGAAATAGAGAGGCAAAGATAGTGCCATGATAATAGCAGAGTAGCTAGAGAGAGAGACGTAGGAGGAGCCAGTGCTCATGCAGGGCCACGCGGAGGCAGCTAAGTGCTGCACAGAGCATGAGAGGGGCTAGCGTAGCTGACGTAGAGGCTCAGAGAGCTGACGCAGGCCAAGATAGGCTGACACAATGCTAACGTTGGGCTAGGAGAGGCTAACACAGTCCAGATTGGACAGATGCTAGGGTTTCTGGGACGGATTGGTGCTGAGTAGCTGCCGGAAGGATTATCCGGCGTTTCATCTGGTAGATTTGTTAGAAACCAAGAGGTATTAATGCTAAGGAAATTCTCTGTTGGGTAGGTCAGTTTCGGCACCGAAATTGTACTCTAATATTGCTTAATAAGAAAACCCTCAGATAGCTGCATCGGTTTTCCCACATTGGGTTTTTCCGGGGACATTAGTCCAAAAATAATGATGTCATTTGGTGTGTTTGTTCTTGTTTCTTTTAGTTGCTGATCTGTAATATGTTGAGCACGAACTAGTGTTTATTTTCAGTATTTACATTGTAAATAACTTGTTAAGGAAGATAACAAGTAGGTAGGAATAAATCAGATAAAGTGCATGGACAATTTTTAACTAAGTAAACTTAGAAACTTCAACATGGTATTAGAGCGTGATAGCAGATCACAAAAGGACTAAAAGACATTAGCTGAGCAGAGCAATAGCGGGAGAAAACAGTTGTCCCGAGGTGACAAAAGATGTTTCTAGCAACGCAGAAGCCAAGGAGTGTGACGTAGAGCCAGCCACGACCACGCAGAGGATGTCAGGAGTTGCGCAGAGCCTCAGAAAGGCCAACATTGCTTACGTAGAGGGCTAGAGGGCTGACACAGACCCATCTGGGGTGATGCAGAGCCAACGTGAGGTAGATAGGGGTTGACACAATTCACAAACAGGCAGTTACTAGGGTCTAGAAGGCTGCAGGAATCAGTGTTGCATGAAACATCCCCCCTACAAGGATCCAAACTAGGATCTGCAACTCGTACGGATCCGTGGTTCGGAATTTCGGAACCGCAGATCGGGCCGGCGAAGACAATTCCTGGAAATTCGGAACCATGCCAACTTGATCCGCGGTTTCGGATTTCTGAACCGCGGATCCGATGACAAATCTTCCTCGGTTCCATAGCGGATCGGGCACGGATCCCAAGCCGATCTGAAGGGAGACAGGGGTTCCACATGGTTTTATAGGGTTCTAAATATTTTTTTATTATTTTTTCTTTGACTTAAGTTGGGTTGGGGCTTCTTAGATGCTCCCAAAGTGCTCCCTTGATGCTTCCTAGATGCTCTCTCGTGATAATGTTAAATCCTTAAAATAAAAGTGACATTCTCCTTTATTTTTCATTTTCATCCTTTTACTTAAATTTTTAACATTACCATGAAATGACTCAAGATGTTTGAGGGTGGTTCCAGCCTCATTGGACTTCATATGGAGAAAATAGAGCTTCATATCCTATTCAAAATTCAGTAGACTTAACAGTTTTCAAGAATTCAGGACCAATGGGATTGTGGCATTTCATTAGATTATATCATGTATGAAGGTATGTGATTAGCATTTAATCAAGAGCACCAAGCCCTATATGTACCCTAGTGTTGGTGGTGTTAATTGGTGAATTCCTTTGTCACATCCTTAGCAAAAAGTTACCCTTCAATCAAGTCAAAATCATCGATCAAGCATGCTAAGCTTTTTCTACCATATTTTAAGTCTTGGATTAGGTAGTTTGATCAAAATTGGGTAATGTTGACTAATATCCCTAGACAATCGAGGTAGAGGCAAAGGCTAGACAAGAGGAGAAGAATCTAGATTCTAGATGGTTGATGCTTGAGTAATTAATCATTAATGTATAATTGATGCTATTTCTATCTTGATTTATGTAAAAATATGCATGCTTCCATATCTTCTACAACTAATTTGGTATTTTGGATGTTTTTTTTAATATAAATGCAAAAAAAAAATAAAAAATTATATATATAGTAGACGCTTCCGAGAAGCTTCGCTTCCCAGATTTTTGCGAAATGACGCTTCTGCGTCCTTGCTTCCAAGCAACGTCCCCACTTCGTCTCTGCTTCGTGCAACATTGGCAGGGATATTGTAGAGTCGAGCTGGTGAGGTACTGTAGTAAGAATAGTACTTGACAGAGGAGGGCCAGAGGAGTTGTTACAGAGGGTTTCTAGCTGAGGAACCTGGATCAGAAGTGCAGCTGCACAAGTTGATCAGAGTAGGGGGCATCTCGACAAGCGGTAGAAGGATTTCTAGGAGGGAAATCAGGACTCGAAGGGAGTCCAGAAGAGAACTTCCAGACAGGAAGTAGAGACTTAGAGGAGTCTGACAGAGAACTTCTAGGAGGGAAGTAGAGGAGCATCATTGCACTATAGACTAGACGAAACATCGAACTTTGCAGTCTAGAAGGCCAAAATCTTATCAGTGCTTGACAAGAATCGTGTCAAGAACTTTGCCTTGAAGGTAATCGTTGTCCTAGTCGACCCTAATGATAATGACAGGTATGAAGAGGCGATGGCGAGGGCCAAGTGCATTATCCTTGACGAGGTCAAGGATTATGTGGTACCACATATAGCCGAGAAGGAAACGACATTTGAGATGTGGGAGGCTCTCAAGAAGCTGTACGAGCATACTTCTGTGCAGAGAAGAATGTTGCTCGAGACACCTTCCTTAGAGGACTGAATGAGATCCGAGACTAGTTGACTACTATATGAGCGACATCGAATCAGGAGCTTATGGTGAGGACAACCCTGAATGCTACCTCAGAAGATTAGGAAGTATTTGTCTAGAGTATCCTGGGCAGAGGGACTCTCCCACCTTGGGACGAGATGTGGGTAGCTCTTCACCAAGAAGAGATCATAAGGCAGTTGAGGACAGGTAGCAGTAGCAAAGGGATCAAGGTCAAGCAGGAGGAGGAGGATGTGGCACTAGCATCTGAGACAAAGCAGAAAAAGTGGAAGAAGAAAGCTCTCTCCAAGATCAAGTGCTTCCACTGTGGGGAGTTGGGTCATTATGCGACCCGGTGTCCAAGGAAGAAGAGTAAGGGAGAGTCTTCCGAGACTAAGGCAGTGCCAACATGGGCAGAGAAGGAAGTTTTGACAGATGATGACTGTGCCATGAGTGCACATGCACCACTTGAGCGGAAGTGGGGACACATCGAGCTATAGTCAAGAGGACTACAGGCGATGAGGGGTAGGATCCTTGAGGTACCCAACCTCTTGGATTAGACCTTGCTACGGGAGCCTTGATGAGGAGTAGCAGGACTGGCTGAGTGGGTAGAGACGGATGCGGATGGAGCGACAGAGAGAGTTGCAGTGCAGGAGTCTCGAGACAACATAGAGCTAGCAGGTTACAGCAGTGCGAGAGGCACAGGAGTGTTGCACCAGTGCAGGAAGGCACAGAGAGGTGTGCAACGGTGCGAGAAGCAGGGAGTTGTTGCAACAACGCAGAGGTCAGAGAGGGAGCACTTGTCAGTGACAGAGGGAGCTTCAGGATCACTGGGTGTTTCTAGCCCAACAGGGAGGTCAGTTAGGAGATCATCTACTTACTTCTCAGTAACTGAGTTGCAGTGCAGCAGTGGACAACACAATGTAGCATGATGAGAGGAGGTGTAGTGCTGGGAGAAAGGACCAGCAGTAACACAGATGCAAAGGGAGTTGTCGTACAAATGCAACAGTGGCAGTGGTAGAACCATGGGCAGCAGTACAGGATGCAACAGTGCAAAGGATGTTGGGCAGGAAGGCCTATTATTAGCATAGGTACCAATGCTGGATGATCAGAGTAATACTCAGTGAGGAGTATTGCTAGAGCACAATCCTCACTAAGAGGGAGTCTTGATTTGGGGTAGCGTCAGATGTGATCTAGCCACAAAATTTGGTGGAGAGGTTGGGGCACATGAGATCTCCAATACCCAGAAAGGGTTTGGGCAGATTCTAAACAAATAAGGAGATATTAAAATAATTAATATTTTTAATGGAGTCCCTAAGTCTAAACTTAGGGAAAATAAAATATTAATGTGTATTAGTATGAATCTGTGTTAGAATGGTCCAAA
>APFE031354393.1:0-11671 GCA_000404065.3 Pinus taeda | reverse complement strand
ACAACTCATGGTTGTGTACATGATAATCAAGTATATATAGCTTGAATATATAAAATAACTACTTTTTGCTACTAGATGGCGTATAATGCGGTTTTGTGGTCAACAAACCTGCTTTTCCAACGAGAAGTTTGAGATCACCTAATTAAGCTAAGTGGTTGCAACCTGCTTGCAGATACCATAATGAAAAAAAAGGATCTACCATTCTTAACAAAAGAAATAGATTCTCGAACTTTGTATTTAAAAAAATATAATTATGAAAATTATTAACATTTTCTTAATCTTAATCAAATTACATTAAATTAAATTAACATAATTTTATTATTTACATCTTTTTAATTGAATTCAAATCCAATTAAATTAAAATATATTTTTTGTTTAACATATTTTATAATATATTTTTAAATCGTTAAACCTTATTTTATAAGATCGAATTGAAAAAATAGTGTCATCCCTACAATTCCTATATTTGCTAGTATCTTTAAACAAAAATAAATTCCATATCTTCAAAATTTAGTCTACCAACCTTTAACATGTCTAATAATTTAAACAAAATTAGTGAATGTTGTCAAAATTAAGTTTATCTTTCCCATTTAAAATTAAACTTAATAGATATTTTTGAATAAATATTTAAATTCAAGTTATATATTTTGATGCTTTTTAAGCCCACTAAGGTATTGACATAATTGGTATATAAGTAAACTCAAATGTTTAATTAGATAAAGTAATATTTATTTTTAATTATATGTAATTGTTAATTTTTAATATATTTTAATATTGCTAATTTATTACTTTTTATGTTTAAAAATAAATTTTAAATAGTTAAATAAAATGTTATTAATTTTTTTAATGCTACATGTTAAACTAATAATAAATATAGATAATTGTATAATTTATTTTAATATATTTGTAATTTCATACTGTGTTTCAAAATAAATTTTAAATAATTAAATAAATTGATATTAATTTTTGTAATGTCATATGTTAAATTCATAATAAATATATATTTTGTATGCTTTGTGAATATAATTTTTTAAGTTTTATTCTGAATATAAAACATATAATAATATAATTGTTTGTTGTCGAGTTTTTTGATATAATATAGTTGTTTGTTTTATGTGTGTGTATATATATATATGATGGTGGTGGTGGTGGTGATGGTGGTTAACGTCCACTCAAACCGAACATTTTTCTATCAGACCTAAAGAGGCAAATTATTTATTTTGATTTAAGATTTTATTCCTATGCTCAAAAAGCTTGGAGAGAAGCCTCGTGAGCTCACTATAATTTTGACATTGTAAGACGCTAGGAAGGTCAGTATTGTAATAAAGATTGTAAAACTGAGATCTAATGTGGTTGTAGGTGGGGCACTCTAAGAGGAAGTGGTTTTCATCCTCGATGTTCCTACTCTCACATATATGGCAGATCCTTTCCATCCATGGTGTTTTAGGAACTGCCCAGTGATCTGTTTCACTATGGAGCTCATGAGAATTCATTCTAATCTTTGCTATATTAATTTTATTGTTTGATTTAGTTAAATAGAGAGATACTTTTGATCTTCTAGGATGGGGTTGATGACCTTCTTATAATAACTTAATTTTCTTTTAGCAGTTAAATCTTTCTGACACCATATTATTTCTTTGAACTTAGAAGTAACAATATGTTTAATTTTATTAATTTTTTGCAATGCATCATTCTCATTGATCTCCCAATAGTTGAACCAGGCCTTGTATCTTTATGCCACCCCTGATTGAGCCTTAGGTGGTTTTGGTTGGAATTTAAAGCTAGCTTAGGAAGTCTATGATCATCTATGTTATTGAGTTTGTGCTTGTACAGCAGAAACCTAATCATAGCTAGGCTCTCAATAGTGGAAAGACCTGCTTCTATAAGGAGAATAGGATAGGGTGTATTACTTTTAATTTTCATGTTATAAGTTATAAAACTCTTCTGGATTTGCTCAATCTTTCGCCATGATTCTTTGGAGATGCTTCAACCCCAAACCTCACAGTAGTATAAGATAACACGAGTGACTAAATTTTCAAAGAGGAACTTCTTTTTATCCTACATTATGAGGTTTTCTATTTTACAATTATTTTCAAGACCAAAATAGGCTTTCTAGCCCCCATTAATCCTTTTCTCAATGCTATGGTTCTAGTTGAGCTTGCGATGAATATCAATTCCTAGGTACTTGTAAGAATACACTTCCTCCAAGTTATTATTTTCATACATAAAATTAGCATAATTTTCCTTCTTGGATTTGATAATCAAAACTTTTTTTCATTGTTAACAATCATACCCATGGTAGAGAAGAAATCCTTAAGAAGCGTGAGTTAATTATCAAGATCAGATTGGCACCTTGTGAAAAGAACAATATCATCAGCATAGAGAAGAAGGATGACGACTATCCCATCTAAGATCGTGCCATCACATCCTGCTTCCTCTAAATAGCCTTCAAGCTTATCGATGTAAATGCCAAATAGGGTAGGGGAGAGGGGGAAACCTTGTTTAACTCTGATGTTACACTTAATATCTTTCGACCACCCCTCATTGCTCTTTAGCTTGGCAATTACATTCTTGTATAATCTTATAGAGGCAGTTCTGAACTCGAGAGGAACCTTTAGCTCTTCTAATATATTCCAAAGGTTGTATCTAGGAATCGTATTGAAAGTCTTTCTAAAGTCCACAAAGCAACAAAATAAATACGATTTATCATTACGACATTCCTCCACAATGATCCTAAGTGTAACGAGGTGGTCTGTTTTTGAGTGATACCTTCTGAAACCGACTTGGCCTTTAGCCCTCTTACCTTCACTTTCAAGCCATATGCTTAACATCTTTTCCAAAGCACTATATATATATATATATATAGATAAACTAAAAACACTTACTCACTTCTATTAAAACTTTGAAATCCGAAAAAAGCTAAAATATTAGTCAACAATAATTTAAAAACTCTAGAGTAACCGTACTTCTATTAACTAAAAGAAGAAATGTTATTTTACAAAATAATATTTATATGTTTTTCTTTTTTAAATTTTCATTTAAAAAAATATGTATGTTATGAAAATGATTTACATTTTCTTCATTTAAATAAAATAATTTAATTTTTTTATTATTGAAATTTTAATAATTCAAATCAAATTAAATTACTTTTTCATTCAGTATTTTTTATAATATATTTTATAAATTTTATACTTATTTTAAAAAGAAAAAATATTATTACATTGGCTAGTATTTTTAAACAAGAACCAATTTTCTATTTTCAAAACTTAATCTACCAATATTTAACATATCAAAATCTTTATTTTCAAAACTTAAACTACCAACATTTAACATATCTAATAGTTTAATGAAGTTTAATGAATCTTCTGCAAGCAAATATGTCATTATATTTCATATTATTACAAATTAACATATATAATAATTTAATGAAAGTTAATCAATCTTGTGCCAACAAATATTTGATTACATTTCAAATTATTACAAATTTTGTCCTTCCTTCTTCATTTATTAATGTATTTTATATTAATTATTTACATTTTTTTAGTTTAAATAAAAATCATTTTTTTTTTTTTTTTTTTATAAATTTAGAATAATTTTTTTATTTACTTATTTTAATAATTTAAATCCAAAAAAATGTATCACTATACAATTCTTTATATATACTATATAGTTAAACAAAAAATATCCCTATTTTTAAGAATCTTCATAACATAATCTACCACCCTTTGCATGTCTAATCATTTGACCAAAGTTAATGAATCTTGTGAAAAGTAATATGTCAATTTATTTGATATTATTACAAGTATTGTTCAAAGAGAAGTTAATTTTCCTTTATTTTATTATTCAATTTTTTTTTATATTAATTTTTTTCTCCAATTATACTGGGCTATTATAAAATTTGATAACTACTATAACATAGAATTTAATACTTACAACAATAAAATAAATTTATGAAGGTTCATACTAAAAATCTAAGTTTAATTATAATTATAATCATTATTATTATTGTTTGTTAAGTGGTGTGGGTATGTAACATGGATGGATTTTCTTGGAGTTTTGAACTGATGATATTCACTTCATGGAGTGCCTTAAAAATATACCCCACCACCATCTTTTTTTGTCCCCATGGAACATAATTATGTTCATTTAATAATAGTATCATAATTTATTATATTTATCAAAAAGTATTGATTCATAATATGTTTTGAAATTAGATATTGACATGTTACTAAAAATACATTAACACTCCCGAGGAGTTGTATAATACACATTCATAGGGTGCTCTCTTTGTTAGCACTAGTGACCAATGACCAACAACTCACAATATCGCTCTCCTCATCCCTCTCTCTCTCTCCACTAACTCTCTCTTTTCACCCCCCTGTCTCTCTCTCTCCCTCTATCTCTCTCACCACCTCTCACTCACTCCCTTTCTCACCTCTTACTCTTGTAATCCAATGACTTCTCCCTCTCCCTATTGCACTCTTCATCTCTCCCTCCTCTCTTTGTCCCATAATATATCTATCTGACTACTCCCTTTGTGCCATCTTTCCTCCCACTCCCTCTCTATATACCTTTGAATCTCTCTTTATCTCTCCACCTCTCACTCCCTCTCTCTCCCCTTCTCCCTCTCACCCCCCCTCTCTCTCTCTCCCTATCTCTCTCTTTCTATCCCTGTGTCTCTCTCCCCCGCTCTCTATTTCTCTCTCTCTCCCCCTCTCTCCCTTCCTCTTTCTACATCTCTCTCTCACATTCTCCACACTTTCTCTCACTCCCTTCCTCTCTTGTTCTATATATATATATATATATATATCTCACTCCCTCCCTAACTCTCTTTCACACTCTGTCTATTTATCTCTCCCTACCTCCCTCTCCCCTCTCTCCCTCACTTTCCCTCTGTCCCTCTATCCATCCTTGTATTGCTTCCCAATCCATCTCTCTCTTTATTCCCCTCACTCTCCATCCTTCCATCACTATGTCTATCTCCCTCTCCCTCTTCCTCTCTCCTACTCTATCTCCACCCCCCCCCTTTACCTCTCTCTCTTACCACTTTATCTCACTATCCCTCACTCTCTCAATCCCTCCCTCTATCTCACTTCATATTTCTCTCTCCATATATATATTTTTATCTCCCCCTCCCTGTCTCTCTTCCCCTCTCACTCCCACCTTTCTCTCTCTGTCTCTCTGTCTCTCCTATCTTTCCATGACAGTCCCTACCGCCAAATCTCTGGCACCTTGCCACTCTCTCCCTTTTCCTCTCTACCATATTTTCCTTTGGTCCCTCCTCTCTCTCTCTCTCTCCCACACACACATAATATCTCATGCTTTCTCTCCATCAACATTTCTCTCTCCCTCCCACTGTCATTCCCCCTTTCACACTATCTCCCTCTCCCTCTCTCCTTGTCACAATCTCTCATAATCTCTCTCCCTCTATTCCTCACTTTCCCTTTGTCCCTTCATCCATCCCTACATCCCTTCCCACCTCAACTCTCTATCTCCTCCCCCTACTCTACCTCCTTCCATCACTCTCTTTCTCTCCCACTCCATCTCTCCCACTTTGTCTCCACCTCCTGCTCTCTTTACCTCTCCGTCTTCCCACTTTCTCTCACTATGGCTCACTTTCTCACTCCCTCCCTTTCTCTTGCTTCATGTCTCTCGTCCCCTCTGTATCATTGTCTCTCTATCTCCCCCTTTGTCTTTCCCTCCCTCTCCCACATTTTTCTCCCTCTCTCTCTCTCTCTCTCTCTCTCTCTCTCTCTCTCAAAAACCCTCTACCACCCCAACTTTCTCTCTCTCCCTGCCCCCCCTTACTTGCACGCTCCCTCCCGTGTCTCTTTGTCCCCATTTCCTTCTCTCTCTCCCTCTATCCCTCTCTCTCCCTACCGTTTCTCTCTCTCTCACCCTTTCACACTCTCTCCCTCTCCCCCTCTCCATATCATACACTCTCCCACTCTCTCTCTCTCTTCCTCTTCTGTCTCACTCAGTCTCTCACCACTCCCCCATCTCTCCACCACCTCTATCTCCCTATATCCCTTTGCTCCCTCCCCTTCAATCCTCCATGACCTCTCTCTCTCTCTACCTCCCTCTCATTCTATCCCGCCTCCTTCCCTTTCTCTCCTATGATCTCTTTCCTTCCCTTTGCCACTAGCTTCTCTCTCTCTCCTTCAATCCTCTCTCTCCCTCCTCCTATCTTTCTCTTCCTCCCTCTCTCTATCCCTTCCCTCTATGGATGTCTCTCCCTCATTCGCTTCCCTATCTCGCCCTTATTCTCTTCCCTCTATATCAGTTTTTTTTCTCCCACTCTCTATCTCCTCCTTGCTCCCCCCTCCCTCTCCCTCCAACACCTCCCCGCTCTAGCTCATTAAGTTAAGATAGAAAAAACTTAGAAATAATTCAATTTCAATATAATAACATTAATAATAGCTTCCTCTTCTCCTCCTTTTCTGGAAGAGAAAAATAAATATGTTATTTCTAAATATAAATGTATTGAAATTAACAATAACAAAAATACATAATAAAAATTATAAATTTATATAAATATATAATAATAAATATTTAAAATTTAGTTTTTTTTTTTTAAATAAATAAAACTAAATATTAAAAATTATAAAAATTCAATTCCTATATAATAAATAAATCTGATTAACCACTTAATGAAACTGATCGACTCATAAAATAAACGGACAATTCCCAACAATCTTTTAAAAATATATTTGTTGATAGTTTGTTTGTGAAGCCAGAATTAGACTTAATACTAATGAATGAATTGCTTAATGCTTAAAGAAACACTAACGGATAATTAAAATGACATATTATAAATGACACAAACTAAATTTAAAGTTGAATTAATTATTTATAATATATATAATTCCTAAAAATGTTAAATCTTTAATACGTAAGAGAAAAAATTCGATACAGTAGCTTAATTTTTTCTAAATCCTAGTGTTTAATCTACCTAAAATTCAATTTGTTCATTTTTTTTTTTTTAATTATTCATGATATATTGAACTATAAATTTGATGTAAGAAGTTTCTTAGGGTTTTTGATTTTCATTGTAAATAAGAAGAAATTTGATTGCATGGATTTCCATTATTATTCCATAGGATGACATGGAAGATGATTCAAAAGGCACCCGCAAATCTCAAATAACAAAATATTTCAAATAATACAATTTCTCGTGAGATTCATAGCATGAGAGGTGCAGGAAAAGCTATATATGCAGAGAAGTGACTTGCCTTTCAAGGACATAGTAGACAAGTGGAAGATAAGACAGAAGGAGAGTAGGTTTAGCCAGATAATATACCAGTTTAGCTTAGTATTTTGGAAATGGTGTCCGATAATTTCAAGAATTCAACTTAAAATGGGCATTATAGCTCTGTTATATATTCATGTTAATTGTGATAAGATGCCAACCAGGGACAAAAGACGATCAATCTTCAAAACAAATCTACTTATTTTAAACCACCTTAACAAGCATCGTAAGGAATAAGGAATACAAATGCAATGTGGTTTCCTATGACGAGTTTCTAAATAATGGGACCTTAATATTCACAAGAAAACCGCAATTTATATGTATAGAGTTGACGAACAAGGGTGGTATTTAGATTTCTACTGTATGAATATCGCTTATGAATTTAAAGAGTACGATAAAAGATGACCATATACATACTACGAGAATAATTGCGGGTGTGAACCTCAAGTTTTGAAAAGGAAAAACCAGCTAAATTTTGAAGCACATAGCGCAGGCTTTCAGGAACATGCGCGACCGTAGACAAAAATGTGTGCAAATATTAAAACAAACAGCATATGCAGCCGTAGATGTAAAAGAACCATTTAAATAAGACCATGGAAAAAACCCGGTCTAGGTGTACCTACGCAATTCGAACGTGATTGAAGGCGTTGGTGGTGAATAGCTCCCAAATGCAGGCCCTGCTTGTAGCAGTGGTCTATAGCTGGACGAAAACTAACAGTAGTCAAGAGGACAACCAAATGGCCAAGAAGCTGCCAGTACCATGCCATATCTATCTCTGCAAATCACTTGTGTCCCTCTGTCAGTCTCCCCTCCCATCTCTAAGAGATATTTTGACACGGAACCATAAAATACAAAACACAAATCCTGACAAACATGCATACACACGAGGAGAGACAACAGATGGAAATTACAGTGTTTGTGAAAGAAAGAACAAACCAGAAGAATCAAGATGAAAAAGTACTCCAGCTTTCCGGTTTAATTACATAGATTTAATTTTTCATATAAAAGCCTCAAGAACCAATTTTCCTATAAACCAAATAGACTAGTAAAGAAGAAAAAATGGTAGAAAAGTAAAGTACCAGAGACAATATGGCGGCAGAAGTAGTTCATCACCCCATAGAACTTTTCGACGGTCGGACCAGAGGAACAACGCCAGAGAATACATATCTAGACCATTCCCTGCGCTGCACTTCTCATAATTCGGAACGCTGAAGAACGGATGGAGCTAAACCAGGGAAGGGTCTCTATTCAATGGATGGTAAATGAAGCATGTTGTGATTTGTAAACTCCACCGATATATCTGTGACATCTCTTGGATACCCGGTACCATTTTGATGAGAAAGCTGGAAAGTTCTTTATCCTCCAACGACTATCTGTCAGAAACCCTTGGATGGCTTTCTTGTAATCAAATTATAATAAAAAAATCGTTGAAAAGTCTCTTTCATTCAATTTGTTGTAATTATGGCACGTTGTGATGTTCACACTCCCCTTATATATCTCCTATATATCTATCACAGCTGTCCCCATAACAATACGATTTCGGCTAGAGCGTAGTCGGATTGAGAGATATTTATAATTACGAGTTGTTTATCATCCAACGACTATCTTTCAGAACCGTGGGTGCAGTTCTTTTAATCAAACGTTGCCATTCTTCTATCATAATTAACGTTGCCATTCTTCTATCATAATTAGAAACGGGTCAAAATTCTCATGGATTCCATTGGCGGTAAATATGTTTTAAAGTTTACAAATATGTCTCTTACACCTGTCCCTTCGATTGAGAGAGAGTTATAATATGGAGAAATAAAATTTCTTCATCCTCCAACTATCATCTGTCAGAACCCTTGGATGTCGTTCTTGTAATGAAGTGTGTCATTCTTATAATCATCTTTGTCCTCGAGTGATGATTTAATTACAATTTGATTTTGAAAACCAGGTGAGAACACAGTTTCTAGCTGTTAAATGATATTTCCAATTTAAATTTGAATTCAAATTCACTGTATATTAAGTAATTTTTTTAAAAGTAACAGATTTATATTAACAATTGTTTTAAAAAGTACAAAGATATACTCAAAGAATAGAATATTTGGAAGATCATCTCTTCAAGAATAGAGTAAAAAATAAACTCATAACTAAATTAAATCTACACACAAGAAGCAAGTCATTCTCTACATTCCCACTTCTTACCATATTTTATATAGGGTAGATTGGTTATGGCATGGTTCTTTTATATTTTGGATTATATTAATTTATTTATTTTTTTAAGAAATATTCGGTTTTAGTTATTCAAACACAATGTTTCATCTTATTCCAAAACTAAAACACAATTTGTTTTTCCTTGTTATTCTTATGGCAATAACAATAAGATCTTATTCTTTGGAATAACAGCTTTCTTTACTTCTATGCATGAAATCAAATACTAAGTCCAATTACACTTTAACCTAAGGCTTATTTTTTATCTTTGAAAAAACAAAAACTTATCATAATTAAATTATCAATTTACATGGAGGAGAACCATCATCATCTTTATTTTGTTATATGTCCTTCACATTTAAGAAAATTAAACAATTATCTACTTATAACACTTTTTGGTTTATTAGACAACAAAAAATTATAATAATAATTAGATTTAATTTTACATACAAAAAAATTTACATATAATTTATTTTTATTATTTAAAAATAATTAACTTATAATTTAATTGTTCTTAAATATTAAATTTTATATCATATAAAAAAAAATATTACGTTTATTTATATATTAAATTATTTATTAAATTACAAATGCATAAATATAAATATAAAAACAATAAAAAAATTTTAATTTTAATTTTAATATATAAGCCTAACATTGAAATTGAAATTTTAATATTTAAACATAACATTGATAATCTCTTTAAGTATGGAAAATATAAATAAAAATTTAAAATTTAAAAATTTATTACTTTGCATAAACGAATGTAAGTAAATGTTAAAAATAATGTAATTTTATAAATCTTTTAATAATTAAAAGGGATCATGAGATTTCAAGGAATCATAATATACCATGTTAATGGGTATGTTGGAAACTTTTCACTTCTTAAAATTGGCATATACCATGTCTTTTTGCCCTTATTTTCCTTGTTTAATAATTTCATCACTTCAAATGTGTTTTGTGGGTGCTTTATTTTTTATTTTTATTTTTTAATGATTGCTATCAATAATTAATAAATAAACATGAAATTATTTATATTTTATAAATAAATAAATAAACATAAAATTATTTATATTTTATAAATAAATAAATAAACATAAAAATTATTTAAATTTTATTTAAATCACTTAACCACTTTACATTAATGAGAAGTTTTGACTACTGACAACTCCCAAATAAAGCATAAATAGAACTACCAACACATCACACAAAATCAAGAGCCACCCACACATTACACAAAATCAAAATCAATATCGAAATAATCAATTTGGTTAAACATTAAAACAGAACACATAGATCATTGTTCTGACCAAACCATTTTTAGGTATAAGTATTGAATTAAACGAAATCTATTGATGTAGTGAGTACCCTTTTTTCAGAAACAAAAAGACTATAAATACTTAAAAGAAAAGCAGTCAAAATTACTTTGTTACCTCTTATTTTATGGAGAAAAACGTTGACCACCCTTCCTTTTGTTATAGAGGGTCATCAAATGTTTCTTCCAACTATCACTATTGTCATTCAAAATACCCACTTTGTTCTTTGGAAACTAAACATGTATCTCAGTTCTTCCTAGATGTCTAAATTACTTAAAAAATGATATTATGTTTCATATCATTACATATACATTTTCATTCAAAACATAAAAAATGATATAAGTGCCCATTAAATTTGACTACTTACTATCACCATTCTCAAACTCTGAGAACTTGATCTTCCCTAGCCCTATTTGAATGATGATTGTTGATCGTCGCCAATCTTGGACTCTGACAACTTGATATTCCTGGATCTATGCTACACCCTTCTTTTGACACGTCATATGGTACCTGATGTGAGAACCTAAGAAATTCATTGATGTAATGAGTACGTGTGCCGCTTTTATCCATGCATTTTCAACCACATATCCACAATTCAGAATAATGTTTCCCAGAAACTTCTTTGAACGAAGGGATTCTACTTCAGAAACTCACTGCAAAAGTCAGCTTTCTTGTGATGTTATCAAGCCAGATGGTTCTTTAAACAGCTTAAGCAAAACACATTATTGTCTAGAGAAATCGTTCTGGAACAGCTATAAAGCATTCTAATCAAATTTTGAACATATATCACTAAATGACCAAACAATAGATAGATAGGTGTTAAAAGGAGATGAAAGGTTTGAACAAATTGGTAGAACATCAAACTGATAAATGTTAAAAGAAGATGAAAAGGGTAGACTAATGTCTAGCCTCA
>APFE031354383.1:14207-40626 GCA_000404065.3 Pinus taeda | reverse complement strand
ACTTTTCAGATTTACTATCCAACTTGGTTCATTTCTCCTTTGGAACATGTACATATGCATCACATCCAAATACCCTTAGATGTGAAAGAGAGGGTTTCTTACCAGTCCATACCTCTTGTGGAGTCTTATACTCCAACATAGATGAAGGTGACATGTTGACCAGGTAACATGCAGTATCCACCACCTCTGCCCAGAATTCCTGTCCTAACCCAGTACCACTAAGCATGCTTCTTGCCCTTTCCATCAACGTTTTATTCATTCTTTCTACAACTCCATTTTGCTGAGGTGTATATGGAGTAGTCTTCTGTCGTGCTCTACCACACTTCTTATAGAATTCTTCAAATTCCTTGCTGCAAAACTCTCCACTATTATCTGTCCTCAGCACCTTTATCTTCTTCTCTGTCCGATTTTCCACGAGAGCCTTAAATTCCTTACCTGTCAAAGGCTTCAGATTTCTTCTTAAGGAAATATATCCATGTATTCCTTGAGAAGTCATTTATAAATGATACATAGTACACAGACTTACCTAGTGATGGAACCTTCACAGGTCCAAACACATCACTATGCACAAGCTCTAATATATGTTTCGCCCTCTTATAACCAGAGGGGAAAATCACCCGATTCTGCTTCCCGTATACATAAGTTTCACAGAAATAAAAAATCCAGAGAGCTATTACTCATACCTTTACCATGAAATATTCGAAGGCCCTTCTCTCCAATATGTCCAAGCCCTTGATGCCACAACATGATATTCTCTCCAGATACCACTAGATTTTCTACTCCACTTTCAGGAACCACAAAACTGTTACACCCATCAATAACAGTGCTACCTTGCAGCTTGTACAGAGTTCTAATTCGAACTCCCCGCATCAATATCAGTGCTCCCTGAACCATTTTGCAGGTATCCTTATTGAACACTGTTTTTACACTTGCATCATCTAGTTTGCTTACAGAAATTAGATATTTTGTCAATGCAGAAATATGTAGAACACCCGGAAGTGTTCTAACCCTTCCACCTTGCAACTTCAACTTTACTTTTCTACGACCAATGATTCTAGCCTTCCTATCATCCAGTAAGAAGACATCACCACCATCGTATTTCTCATACTCGCAGAACCACTCTCTACGGGGAGTGAAGTGAAAGGATGCACCTGAGTCAATCAACCATGCCTCATGATCTACATGTGTGCTTGAAGAAGCCAAGCACACATCCCCACCTTCATCTGAGGTAGTTTTCACCTCTGCAGAAGGAGCATCATCAGATCCCTTTCCTTTATCGGGAGCTTTAGATTTACAGTCCCTTTTGTAGTGCCCTCCCTTTCCACATTTCCAGCACACCACCTTTACAAGTTTTCCTGGAGATTTAGATCTCCCTCTAGATTTAGATCTCCCAATCGATGACTTATTTTTGTTTCTGTTCTAGGACCTTCCTTGTACAGACAAGGCATCACCATTCTGGCTCTCCATATTTTCCGTCTCATCTCCTCCGTCAGCAAGGATGAGACTATTTCATCAAACTGCAAGGCAGTTGCATTGCTACCTATTGCAATAACCAGACTATCCCACGAATCTGGTAGAGAACACAACAAATTGATGCTCTTATCTTCATCTGAAATTTTAATATCAACAGATGCTAACTGACTTATCACAGTATTAAATGCGTTCAGATGCTCTGTCACCGAGTCTCCATATTTCATCTTCATGTTATACATCTTTTTCCATAGGAATAGTTTATTCACCAGAGACTTAGATTGGTACAAAGTCCCTAAATTGTCCCACAAAGCCTTTGCTATAGCTTCCCCTGATACATTCAACAATACTGAATCTGAGACACACAATTGTATTGTGCTCTTTGCCTTCCGATCCAACTTCTTCCATTCTTCATCGGAAACTCTCGTTGGTTTAGTACCTGGATCTACCATGATCCGTTGATCTTTATCCACCAACAGATCCTCCATCTTGAGTTTCCACAACTCAAAACTCTGACCATTAAATTTCTCAATCTCTATCTTTCCACTACTCATCATCTTCTTTCACCACCATAATCAATCTCGCAGATCTCCCACTGAACAAGGTCTACCACAGGCCCGGGCGAAACCCCTCAGCAACAAAAGCATCCCCTTGAAGCCAAATCTGCTCTAATACCAAATGTAGGTTTTAACCCCGTACAAAAATTACTTGCATATGAATTCTAAAACACATAAAATAAACAATGCGAGAGCATAACACATAAAACACATATACATAGAGATTTTCCCCTAGATCCCAAAACATGGACTACCAGCTTGATTTTTCATTATGTTCCTTTCAATGTTATAATACATATTTATACATGTTGAAGCATCCAATACCAGGGACTGAAAACCATCATGTCCAATACCATGGACTGAAAACCATCGCGTCCAAACAAAATGTGCTAAAATCATGCACAAAACCATAGGTGGGTCTGCCCAACATAACATAGGGTCCAAAACCAAAATTTTCTGGGGCGCTGCCTCGGACCCCATAAAGTGGGGTTGTGGGTACAGCTCAAACCCCCTGTGACACCCCCCCGCTACACAATCGGCTCAACGAAGGGGTGCTTCACCCCACCTCTAACCCCCTGGTTAACTACGTGGGCTAGTCATGGAAAGCATATAACACAACCAAACAGGGAGCATGATTTAGCTCTCAAGAGGGAGCCCCAGTTAGTTGGCAGTTGGTATGGCCAGGAGGATGATGATGAAGAGGACTAGCCAGATACCTCCAGTAGGAGGAGATTTCAAGCTACAGATTCATAGGGAGCATGTGCATCCATACCTCCAGGTGTGAGGTTGGGTGATGTAGAGCCCTAGTCTAAGAGTTGCAGAAATTTGGGCACGGTCCATTGAGGAATTCTCCTCATGGATCATTACCTTGCTGTGAGGGCCCACAATATTGAGTAGCAGGAGGACCAATGGCATTCAAATACTAAGGAGTGCATAGGAGTGTTGACATCAGAGCATGAGGCTTAGTATTAGAGTCAACAACTGCATTGTTTTCCCAGTAGACAATTGCAGACACAGTTGATTCAATTTATTTTTTTGGATGCTTCTCAGTTGTAGATGTTGCATTTGTAGCATCAACAGTGAGAGGTGTTGCTTGCAATACATTCCACAAGTGTGGGATAAGGGTGGTTGATAATCCCTTTCTTGCTAAGAGGGAGCATTGAAAATATAACAAGAAAATTCTCAAATTTTATTTTTTTCTTAATCAACTTGAGGAAATTCGAAATTCCACATTAGTAGACAAATTGGAGGAGTTAAGAACACTCAATTCAAGTTAATGAGTTGAAGTCCAGTATGCTTGATTTGATTCCCAAAAAATAGGAGTCTAGCTCAGTTAATTCAAGTTAGGGGCATGAAGTTCAGTTGTGTGCAGTGGGTTCCTAAATTTTAGGAGCCTAGGTTGAGTTAATTTCATTTGTAGAAATTTAATTCAGTTAAATTGAGTTATGGCTAGTTAAACTAGTTTTAACTGTTGGAGGAACTAGTGGAAAGTCAAGTTGTGGAAGTGGAACTTCAACAACACTAAGTGATCTTCCAAATAACTAATAAATCAACCTAAATTAGCTCATGCATGTAGAGAATTAGAGTTACCCAGTTGAGATGGATTTTCCAAGGCAGTGTAAAATTAATTATACATTAGATTGAGTGTATAATTATTGTATTGGTCAGGTGATAAACCCAGAGGAATTACACAAGAAAATAGGGGTAAAATCCTAAAGAATAGGAGCCAATTTCCCAAAGGAAACAACACAAGGAATTAGGAGATTGGAGGGCTCGAAAATTGGCTAAGTGTTGGCTAGAGTCAGTCAGGAAGAGGGATAGACTATACATTTGCAGGTTGTGCTCAAGCTTGAGAAAGCATGTGTATTTCATCTCAATTCTTTGAATAATGCAATACAAATAGGAAGGGGTTTTAAGCAGTTACTTTCCCCTAGATAAATCTTTGTGTATGTGTGATGTTTCCTTTTGCATGTCTATGTTTCTTGTTCTAGATGGTAAATTAACTTCTACAGATTAGTAGAGTAGCTTCAAGTCTTATGATTTAGTAAATTTCATGAGTAATATTGAATTTACACATTAACTTCTACATTTTTCTTTTTTTTGCCAGGCCTTTTGATATATCTAAATAGTCATCAAGAATCCCTTTGAAGTGCTTTACTATAAATTTTTGATGCACTTCCCAAAAGAATCATGTCATCAACAAATTGAGAATGATTGATATCTTTGACATCTCTAGTAATGGTTAGTCCCGAAAAGAATCGACTAAGTATAGCTTTTTCTAAATTTCTACTTAAACTCTCTGCCACTAAGATATAGAAGAGAGGAGAGAACAGAAAACCCTGATGCAAACCTCTATATGGTTTAAAGAAGGGATTTGGTCTACAATTGATCAAGGGGGTGATCCATGGGGACCCAATAAAATATTTAATCCAAAGAATAAATTTCTTGCAAAAACCTAGTTTTTCCAAAATAAGGAAGAGAAGAGTGCCTTACACGATCAAAAGCATTAGCCATGTCCAACATTACTACAAAACCCAGTTCACCCTTCTTCCTGCTCAAATGGATAGACTCTTGCACAAAAATAATGTTATCCATAATATGTCTATGCTAAAGAAAAGAACCTTGATTTTCAGAGATCAATCTCGACAACAACTTCTTCAATCTTCCTGCAATGATTTTTTATAAGATCCTATACAAGGAATTGCATAATGAAATAGGGTGAAAATGAGAAAAAATATAGCAATAGTTTCTTTGGGAGTCAAAGTGAGTAAAGTTGAATTGATTCCCCATCCAACCCAGGCCTTTTGCATTTCAACCAGTTGAGCATTCTGATCTGATCCTTTTTATTCAATGACCAAAAGGCCCTATAGAAGCTAATAGGAATGCCATTAGGATTAGGGGCTTTGTCGCAATCCATAGACCAAATTTCTTCAATCACTTTGTCTTCCTCAATTTCCTTCATGAGTTGATGATTCTCCACATCCAATATCTCCCAAAGGAAATGAGTCAAAAATTCTTTAGCTTTGCAAAAATTCAATTCACTACCTAAAGAGATACAAGGCCTGGAAGTGCGAGAAGGCTTCAACTTTAATTTATGAGGAGGAGATTGTTTCTTTACTCTCTAGAGTGATCTCCCTCACCCTATTCCTTAATTCCCTTGCTTTTGTCTGCTTGTGAAATAATGATGTGTTTTGATCCCCTGCCTTCAACCATGTACTTGTGGATTTAAGCCTCTAGTACTCCTCTTATTTTCAGTTTTCTTGAAAGATCTATTTATTAAGTCTCTTCTCCCTCTCTAAATGCAAACCCTCAACTTCATTATTTTACATAATGGATAAATGGTGTTGCAACTCTTTGAGTAAGTCATTTCTCTTTATCCTTAGTGGGACACACACTTCATTTGCCCAAGTTCTTAGCGCTTGCTTAACTAACTTTACTTTTGACTCCCAAACATAGTTTAGGGATTCACGAACCTAGGCATTCCAGGCTTATTTTCTGATGTTTGTAACATCATTCTCCTTCAACCACCCAAAGTTAAACCTAAAAGGAATAGAGACCAGTTCCTCCATTACTTCTAGAACCATCGAAATGGACGGTGGTTCGACTCACTTAGAGCCAAAATAAGGGAGAAGGGATCCAATCCTCGAAGAACCCATGGGCAATGGATTAAAAATTGGTTGAAACGAGCCACTATATACCCAGGACTGCTTCTCCTATTCGACCATGTGAACTTCCCTTTCCTAGGATTGATATCAATCAGGTCCCATTCTGTTAATAAATCTTCCATCCTTTCTTTGAAAGGGTCATGCACAAAATTTCCACCCCTTTTCTCTAATGCAAAAAGTGTAGTGTTATAGTTGCCTCCAATAACGGAACTCTGATTCCACTAGTCATTTTTGAGTGAGACGAGCTTGTCCTAAAATTCTATATTTTCCCCCTATAGAGACAGAGCGTAAACAATCACTACTTTTAACCTTTCTCTATAGTCATTTCTTTCTAATATAAGGGCTATCCAATTCACATTCTTTTGACAATAAATTAGAGGAAAATGAAGTTTATTCCAAAAAATATCTAAACCTTTGGATGCTCTCTTAGAGCTATGTGTGACTCCATATTTGACTTTCCAAAATAATGTAGCCACACTCATTAGTTTTTCTTCTTCTAACTTAGTCTCTTGGGAAAAAAGAATCGAAGGCTTCTCCAATTTAACTAAATCTTTAACTAGTTTAACTTGGAGGGCTTTAGAGGGACCTCCCAAACCCCTTAAATCCATGAAACAAGCTTCATCATTTCTTAGGAGGCGAATGTGGTTTAGAACCTCCTTATGTTGTTCCTGTTGATCTCTTGTTCCCTATGGACTTCAGCATATCTGAGATTTGTGGTTGGTTTCCCAATTTTTTATTATATTATGCTTCATTCTCCCTGATACCGTCCACGGCTCCACTAGAGCGCGGTGTTGTGAGTAATTTTCTCATCGGCAAATGTGGTGTAACAGAGGAAGAAATCACCTACTTCGTATAACATCGACCCAAAATTTGGAAGAAATTATGGAGTTGTTAAATGGTTGTGGTTTGACCACCCCTGCCTAGGTTCGAACGGTGGTACTTCGTAACCCTAAGCTTCTGTTTCTTAGATCCGAAAGAAATTTAAAGCCTAAGCTCAGCTTCCTTAGGAATGTCATAAAAGAAATCTCCAAAGTAATTATTAGAGATGCGAGTATACTTAATGTTGGAGAGGATAAGCTTAAATCGAGAGCTTCACTTTTTTTTAAGATCGGGGTTTGATAGTAAAAGATTATCGCATTTAGTGGCGGTCCGACCCCTTCTGCTGAAGACTTCAGAGGAAAAAATCATGGACTTATTTAAACAGGTCGAGAATCTGGGGTTTAAGAAGGGTTCAAAGTCGTTTGGTGCTGCCCTGTGTGTGATCTTGGGAATAACGAAAGAGACAATAGAACGAAAATTGCAGTGTTTGAGATGTTTAGGTTTCTCGGAAAACAAATTTCTGAATTATGTAGTCAGGCACCGCGGTTGCTGGGGCTTTCAGACGAACTTAGCTTTCAGTGGACAAAATGAAGCGTAATGTCGATTTTATGGTTAATTCTGTGGGACTTCCATTGGAGCATTTGGTTAAGTATCCAGATCTATTTGCGTTCAACTTGGAGAGGAGGATAATTCCTCGTTATAGAGCAATGAAGGCATTGAATTCTATGCAAGTGGAAGAGGTCAAAAAATGGATATGTTTACCAAAGATTTCTCGTTTGACAGAATAAAGTAATATGTGAATAATCATCCTGAATCATCATTTCTGTGCAGATTAAAATCTCATGGTTATAAATGAGTAGTTTAGCTGTACTCTACTGTGCCTGATTCAATTGTTTAATGTGATAGTTTGGTCTGCCTAATGTTACAGTTCGGTCTTCGTACCCATATATTCAGTTGGTCTTCTCATTGCATTTTGGATGGAAACAATGCCTGATTCATTTGTTTAATGTGATAGTTTGCTCTGTTTAATGTTACAGTTCGGTCTTCTTATATGCATTTTGGATAGAAAACAATGTTTTTGACCACTAATAATTTATTTTCATGTTTGTAGATATCTCTTCTGTAAAATATGGGTAGATAGTCAAATAAAACATGGGTAGATAGTCAAATATGTAGTCTTGACGTAAAGTAATTCACATCATATTACAGTTACAAGATTGTTCAAGTATCCTTGTGTTGATTTGTGTGCCTTGCTGGCTTGTAAGAGGTCATTATGTGCAGGTCCTTTTTCACATGCAAGCTTTACAAGTTTCCTTGGATGCACAGGTGTAGGGATGAACGACCCCACATTACTATTTTAGATTTCTTGTGATGCATCCACATAGTAGAGGATAGTTTTAAAATTTAATTTTGCACCCTAAAGTAGGCATCTCCAAGGCTTACAAGTTTCCTTGGATGCACAGGTGTAGGGATCCAAGGAATGGTGTTTCCTTGAAATTCTTTACCTGTGAACCTCTTAAGGGTACAGGCCATTCCTTTGGATTCTTTATCGCTTTGTGTTTTCTCTGAGATTCTGAACACTTTTGCTATTTTTTCAATGTCAAATCATCTTGAATGTTCCGCATGCACTCTATCTATATATTCTCCAACCTTTCAGAGTGGAACAGATTAAATAGTCCTTTTATTTAAAACAATGGAAAGCGCTAGAGACTTCCCTAGTTGAGAGCATTCAAATAGATCATGCTTTTCGAAAATTCTAGACTTAACCCAAGCCTTTGGATATTTTTATTAAATTCTTTCATCCCAACAGGTTAAATTTAAATGGTTGAGTTTGGCTAATATCTCAGGTAACCTTGACAAGTTCTTGTATTCAGACGTGTTCTAACTTTTAAATCTTCTTGCTATCTGGGAATCAAAACAATTAGGCAGTTGTTCTAACTTAAATACCTCTGAAAAAAGAAGTTTGCCAAAAGAAAATGGGCAACCTTGACAAGTTTTGTACTCTCAATGCTTATGGAGGATGGAAGTTGTTTGAAAGTTGATCTCTCCAAACAAGTAAGTTAAATAAAAAAGTGCTAATCATAGTAAAATTTAGCATTTCCTTTTTCAGGAAATGAGTATGTTCATTTTTAGTCCAATTGAATTTGTAGTGATAATAAATGTATATGTTCTTTAGTTTATGATGGAAGTTTCAACTACAATGAGTGCACCATGCAACATTTTGTTTTATTTTGCACTGGAATTTTGGAGCTGCTGCATCTAACTTGTGTAGTTATCATACTTTATATTTTTAAAATTAAATCGTACCAACAACTATAAGATTGTTTTTGACATTCATTGCAATTTTTTTAAATAAGGGATATTGAATAATGTTTTGTAAAATGACATAAAGTTATGCTAGAACATTCCAGTTGGAGATAACTATTCATGAAGAAATGCATTTTTGCATCACTATTCATGAAAAAATGACTTATGGGCAATGCAATTTTTCAAAATACTAACGAGTATGTTCCCAACATTGGTATTTGATAAAAGATGTTTTTTTAGCAATAGAGTCATGTTTCATGAGTGTTTTTTTACCATGGGTTCTTCCTCTTTCTCTTTGATATTTCAATTACGAAATCAATATATACGTCATCTAGCCTTTTTGGCCTTAAAAGGGAAACTGAAAGAGTTTCAGCCATGACCTGGGATTACTTATTTTTCATCCAAGGCCTTATTAAGACTTTTGTTATGCTTCATAGTATAAGAACATACAAAAATTGCCATTTCATGCCTAGTTTCAAATTTCCAAAACTTTAATTTGACATAACTTGTAGCATTTAGTACTATTTTCATAAATAAATTTCATGGGAAAACAAAATCTAAACAGAGTTGGGCTATTCCTAAATTCTTGTTTCTCTGAACCACTAGAGGAGTCGTTATTTCCACCCTATGATCTGGGCCCTTCCAACGGTGACAATGAATCTCAGGAGGCGTATGAAGTTGAGGACCTTAGAGCAAAGTATTCTGGTGCAATTTTCTCATAATGAAGATAGTGCATTTTAATGTGAAGTGGTTGGTATCTTCCCAAACTAAATGATTTGTCATTAATATCATCCAATCCAAATACCGTGCATTAGTTCTTTTACAAGGAAACTATGGCAGAGAAGGAGAAGGCACATAACTTATTATTGAAAATATGTCCCAATTGGGAAGTCTGTGCCACAAGCACTTTTGGCATCCCAGGTGGACTTGCTATTATGTGGAACGTGCAACCATTTGCACATTTTGAACATATATGCCCCCTATAACTTCTGAAAATAATTTTGGGATAGGATTGATGCTAGTGGAATATTAAACATCAATTCCCATATTAAACATCAATTCCCTCATAGTTGTAGGGGATTTGAATTTAAGAGGGAATTTGAATTTAACAATGGAAGATGAGGAATGTTGGGGCTAGAGAGCTAAGGTGGACCCATTTGCAGATTATTTTAAATATTTATTTAATCAAAAAAATGTTAAGGGACACTGCCCCATTCCTGATCCGATCTGCCCTGCATGGAGGATTCAGGAATGGGCGTTCTGGGGTAGAAGGAATTGCAAAAAGACTTAGATTCCTAGTCCATTTCTTTTTGTATGAGAGATTGAAAAAACTAGAGTCTACTTCCTTCTTCTCAGAAATATCCGACCATGATGCAATTCTTCTGGAATGGAGTGATGAGCATGATATGAACACGCTGCCTTTCAGATTTAATCACGTGTGGTTACAAGATCCAGATTACATAGATTTTGTTCATAGCTCTTGGACACAACTCGTAATGAAAAACATCAACAGATAGATGGGGAAGGCCAATTTTAAATTAAATAGGTTGAATTAGGAGGTTCAAGCATATACCAGTGAGCGTAAGAAGGAACTTTGGAAGTAGTTATTTGCTATCGAGAAGGAAATTGTTACACATTTGGACCCCTGAACTCTGACTATTTTTTGGAACAGACTAAGAGGGCCATCTTGGATCTAGTGAACAAGAAAAATAAAATCCTCAAATTTAAATAGGAGTGGAGAATTAAGAGTAGATTGGATTGGATCCAAGGAGGCAACGAGAACACTTGATTTTTTCATAGAGTAGCATCTAAAAGCAAGAGTGCTAACACTATCTGGCACATTCGAAATGAGGTGGGTAGGGTTCTCACTTCATTGAAGGATATTAAGAAAGAGGCGTTCCAATACTTCAATAGTATTGGTGATAAAATGGAGATGACAAACCTGTTTTCGGACATGATGAATGATGAGGACATTGAGTAGATGGGAAAGCCTATATCTGCAGATGAGCTCCTCCAGACTATGAAAGAGAGGGCGAAGGACAAGAGCCCAAAGTTGAATGGATGGTCAATGAAGCTATTCCTCTTCTTATATGATTTCATGGACTATGATCTACTACAGATGGTGGAAGAATCTTGTCGCACAAGCCATATATCGGGTGCTATCAATGCAACCTTCATTACTCTTATTCCTAAAAAGTTAAAATTTTCATCATTTTTTTTATTATTATAGACCCATCTCTTTGTAACTCTGTTTATAAGATGATATCTAAACTTGTATCCAAAGAGTCAAGAAGATCTTGTCTTTGCATATCACTTAGGAACAATTTGTATTCCTTCATAATAGAAGAATCTAGGATGCAGTCCCTATTGCATAAGAATGCATTCATTCAATCAAATCCAACAATCTGAAATCTTGTTTGATGAAAATTGACCTCATAAGGACATGACAGGGTAGAATAGGAATTTCTCAGGCTGATTCTACATAAAATAGGCTTTCCATAAAAGCATGTTAAATGGATCATGGCATGTGTATCAACGACAAACATGGTAGTATTAATCAATGGTTTGCCAACAAATTTCTTGAGGATCTCTAGAGGATTACAACAAGGGTGCACCCTTTCACCCCTTCTATTTATAATGGTCATTGATGCGCTCAACAGACGACTTAGAGCAGCGAAAGAGTCAATTAGAATGAATGATTGTAAGATCACCAAAAATACGTCATCGACACAACTAATATTCGTAGATGATGTCCTCTATTAGGAAAAGGAAATATATCGAAATGGTAGGACTTCTACCAGATTATTTCAAAAATCAATAATGACTCTAACCTCTTCATTAACAAAGAAAATTCAGAAATTCTCAGATGAGGAGAATTCAAAGGTAGTTCAACATATTTCTTTTTTTTTGGGGATAAAAATTAGGTGGATTTAAGTACTTGGGCTTCCATTTGAAGCAAGAAAATTATGAAAAATAGGACTAGAACTGGCTCATCAACAAATTCGATAAAAATCTTTCCTTATGGGGTCATAAATGGCTCACTCTAGGGAAGAGTGATAGTGATCAAGGCAGTTTTGTAAAGGATTTCAGTATACTGGATGCATCTATTTTATCTTCCTATGGCGGTCATCCATAGGTTCAATGACATCATAGAAAAATTACTTTGGGCATACTTTGGTAATGTTAGTGTCAGTATATGCATACTTCCATCAGGGATCAAATCTTCTCTTTGCATTTTTATTTTAGGTGTCTCACACTGAATTTTGGATCATTCCATTAGGTCATGTTAAAATGGTCCACTGATGGTTGTCGTTTTCTTAGAAAATCAAATCTTCCCCCATGAGGTACATTTGCTGACTCATCTCCATGTTGTATTTAGTTGAGGTTTCAAATATGTTACTATAGGTGTCAAGGCAAATGTCTTTCCATTAGGTTTTAGGGTTCATTTCCAAGGTCAAAAGCATGATTTCAAGTGTGAATAAAGGGCAACAAAGGTATGAGGATGACCAATAAACAAAGAGTAATTTCCAGTAAGTCATAATGATTGTATAAAGATCTATTATCACTAATGTAATTTTCATCTCAAATACATGTTTCTTAGATGAAAACAGAGTATTTTTAGTTGATTTATATTCTTTTGATGTAATTGAATCCATTTTATGTAATAAGTGTTCCTAGATGCCCCAAACATGTCTCCTTGCTGCAAGAAAATGAAACCACTGAAAAAATCAGTTCAATCCAAGCATCATCCACCTGAAAAAAGACAAAGAGAGAAAGGTATTAAACAGAGAATTAGAAGAAAGAAGAAAAGGTTCCAAAACATTAGAAAGTGGGGTTTTCTAATGAAAAATCAAAATCAATCTCTATATAAGATGTCACACTCCTTTTCCAAATTCATCACTCTCATTTTCTAAAGAGAAAGAAAAGCATTGAAGGAGAGAGGGGAATTGAGGACAATTAGTGGCTAAGGAGAAGAGGCGTTGCACATAGGACATAGGGTCATGTGCATAGATTAGTTGGAGGAGGCACTGCGCACAGAGGCCAGAAAGTTGCACATAGGAGTGGAGCGTTGCGCATAGGGCAGTTTCTCCAGTGCAAATTTGAGCGGCGCTGCGCACCTGTAGGTGGCGCCGCACATAGGGCCAACAAGTGCCAAACACTCTGTCAGCCACTCAAAACGTTTTGTTTGCCTTCTATAGCCTATAAACAAGTAAGTGTGATCTCTAAGCTATCCTCTTGGCATTCAATTCATCAGTTTGAAGTTGGTTTGCTATTTCGAAAATCAAACCCTAGATTGCCTACAAATCCATCCTATACATCCCTCCACCTATTCCTTGAAACCCTAATCCCTCCTACAAATCCCTCCATATCCCTTATTCCCTAAATCCCTCAAACAAATCCCTCCATATTCCTTATTCCCTAAATCCCAAAAGCAAAATCCTAAAACCCTTTTTACTAAACAACCCCTATAAAAAAAGACTACCCTCCCTCTCATTTTCATATTATATATATTCCATCCTACACCACATAAGTTCATCTCCCATTCCCCCATCCCTAAATCACCAATACTTACTCCTTCATTCCCTTCTCTAGGGTTACACAGCTTCAAAATTTGACAAACATGGACAAAGAGGATAGAGATTATGAGGAGGACGAAAACAGTGGCAGTGAGAGTTTGGGAGATGAACCTCAGCATCAGAGAAAACCACACAAGGGAGGCAAAATTATCAGGGAGGAACCATCAAACATCAAAGAGTTATATGCTTCTCATATGACTGTCACTTGTTTCAGGCATCTAGGGTGTTATGCATTTTGTGAGCAGGTGGAAAGAGTTCAACATCACCTTGAGCTGACCAGGCTTTTTGTAGCCAATCTCCGTGATAACAAGGTAACTCTTGCTAGGGTGACATTTACAGTTTCATCCTCCATCATTGTTGATGTTACAAGGATTCCAAATGTGGGGTAAAAATGGTATAAGGCACATTATTTGGATGATCATTACTATGAGCCATACATCAAATCCAGGTACAGAAATGAGAAAAAGAGGACCATTCCCTTCAAGTTCCTTGAAGACAAGTATGCCCCTATGATGAGGATCATTATGAAATATTTCACATGTGAGGGTAGATTTTCTAGATTATACACCTATCACATTAGGCTTCTTATGCATTTCACAAGAGTGAAAATGTTGAGCATACCTTATTTCTTGTTCAGGAACATTGAGAATATGGCCTACATTGTACAAAAAAAGCCATACCCCCAACAGATGATTAGTCTCTATCACTATTCCCTGATTAAGATGATTGTGCTACATCATCTCAACATCCTCAACATCTCCTGGGATACATGTATTGCCAATGACATCTTCAATGGTCCTCAGATTCCTCCACCGATGCCTCAAGAAGCAGAAAGGCCTTCCAGTAGTGCCAAAGTAGAGAAAGATGAGAAGGTTAAAGAGACTAAAGCTCTTGAGGAGCCAGAATCCTACAAGACATATCAGAAAGGGGCTAGAAAGTTGTTTGCAGCAAATAGGCAAGTGTTTACTCCACTTGATGTGGAAGGGGCCTTGCCTTCTTCATCAGCTCATAGGCAAATGCTTGCTCCGCAAACTGTGGAAGGGGCTTTGCCTTCTTCATTGACACAACAGGTACAACAGGTACATAAAAGGAAAGAAAAGGCGTTGGAGGAAAGCCTTGATGATGAGGAGGAAAGAGATTTTGATTTGATGGAAGATGATGAACCAGAACAACCACACATCCATCATGGCATTGAGATAGTTGACTTGGAGGCCCAAGACGAGGCAACAAATGAAAACATAACCATAAGGGAAAAAGATGCACAGATCCAAGCACTAATGGACAACTTGGCAAGATATAAGTATGTCATTTCATACCTTGAGCAAGAGAACAAGCATCTAAGTGACAAACAAGTCCTCATAGCACTGGAACTTCTTAAGGCAAAAAGGCAAAGTGACAAGGGAAAATTGGCAATGCGAGAGGAAGAAACATTGGCTTCCTGGCTGCAAAGCAAAGAATTGAGAAGGAAATTGAGGAGGATAGAGAACCCTGGCTTGAAAGGGTCAATTTGCATTTGGAGAAGCTGCTACAAAAGGCCAACAGTGACAATCAAATCACAAGGCACATGGCTTGCCATTACAGGACGCGGAACAAGATTTGCAACATAAGGGTCAAGGGATGAAAACAAGGATAAAACAAGCACTCAAAGGAAAAAAGGAGGATGATAGGCTTAGGTTGCTGGCTGAAGCTTCCTTGGCTAATCAAGATACTTAATGCTGGTATTTTCCACAAATTTTGAGCAAACTTTGAAGAATTTTTTCCTTTTGAAGAATTAGGCAATTTTTGACACAAAAACTTTGGCTCTATGTGCAGCACCATTGGCGCTGCGCTTTTCCTAGGGGCATCCAATGAGGGAATGGTCAATATTTTTGGATTCAGAATGATGAGTACATGCACCATGAGCATTTTCTAAGCTTTTAGAGCAGAACTGGTCAACCAAAAGGTAAAAAAACACCCAAAAAAATGACCTTTCTGCCCTTTTTTGGACACACAGAAGCAGTCTTGGGAGAATCAATTTCCGAGGCATCAAATGGGCTTCAAAATGAAGAAATTCAAGATGTTCTGGAAAGAAGACTTGAAGGGATTTCCAATGAGCTATCATGAGCTCAATTTGGATAACAGGAAAGCCTCAAAAATGGACCTGCAAAAAGCATTGTGCATAGGGCTTGGGCGTTGTGCATAGGACAAAAATTGTGCTGAATTTCCATTTCATTGTGCCTTGACTGTAATTTTGGGTTTTCCTCTCCTAAATGGTGTTTTACTGATGTAAAATGATGACTAGGCATGTAAATATGATGGATAATAAGTACTAGAAGGTAGATTCATTAGATTAAAAGCTATCTTGAGGGCAAATGAATCAGTTTCCTCACTTTTAGAGGCAAGTTGTTAGGATGCCTAGATTCCAGTTTCTTGTTTAGTTTTGGTTAGATTAGCTCCTCATATTAGGGATTCCACCCCTAAGGATGGGAGGAGGTTTAAACAATGTCTATATCTTCTTCTTCTTTCTCATTGTAAAGGGTTAGACTCAGCTGGAAGCTTATGCTTTGAGTAGACATCATTTTGTATCAGTTTTAGCAGGAGATTAATTAAAAGTTGCAGCTATTTCTTTGGGATCCATGGGGTATGATGTTTAGTTCAGTTTTTCTTATGTTTTCATGTGTTAGAATGTATTGTTAACTCCATTTCATCATTTCATACTCTTTAAGTGGATATTTTCAAGTTGATAGGCAGAACCCATAATATTTATGCTCTGTTTTGGGAAAATATTCATAGTTTATGTTTTCTTCAGTTTAGGAAGAATCCATGTGGTTTACATGCTCTTTCTAGCTCCTCACCTGTCTTTTCACCTCACCCATCAAACCCTAGAGTGTTGAGCCTTGTTCCTACCTTGCCCCATCGAAAACCCTGCAATTTTGACCTAATTTCCTTGCCCTAACTATTTGGCTCCTCCTAATCCAACAAAACCCTTCAAAATCAACTCAAACCTTGTGCTACTATACCTAACCTAATATCATTTTCTTGATCCACTCATCTTATATGATATCCTTATGGAGAGAGCCCTCTCCTGGCCCAGTAGGGCTAGCTACTTGCCTAAGCGTGGTTTGTGGTTACCCTGGCATTGCCTTCCTTCAGCGTGAGGTTCAATCCAAGTGATAACATAGTGGCGACCATACTGGGGAAATGAAAGATTAATCACCCCGGTAAGATGTTTCATTTGGATTCTTAAGCTTGTGGATGATGAGTTTTATAATTTAATAGGATGGATTGGAAAGTTGTAAAGCAATATATAAAATTTCAAAATTAGACACATTGGCTTCTCGAAAGTACACCAGATCCAATCCAGATCCGAATCCTCCAACCATTGTCAGTGATCCTCATAAAATTGGGCGGAAATGTAAGAAAGCTGCAAAGAAATTTATTTTAGCTGAAGAATAATCTAGTGAGGATTTCATTCCTCATGTTAATTCACTCGTGGGAAGGTTAGACACTTTGCAAGACATTGAGTTTGATGTTAATTTTGAGAAAAGTTTATTTCGCAGTAAACCTTTAAGTTGGATTGATAAGATAGTCGTTGATTCCTTTACATATTTTGATAATCCCGTTGAAGACTTTCCACAAAGTAAATCAGGGTCACAACTTATTCATACTCTCAATCAGTTGCAGAACCTTTCTTCAAACTTAAACACTTGGGTGCAAAATAAGACTCAAGCCATCTTTTGATTTTCGAAATATCTCCTTTGCATCTACATCCACCCAAACAATCCCTTACCCATTGCCTTCTTCTTTACAAATTGTTCACACCACTCAAGCTATTGTTAATTCCCCTTTGAGTATACCGAGTACCCCAATCCTTGCTTTAAATCCACCACCTCCCCCACCTCCAGTTATGGCTGCCCGATATGCACCCCTTGTTTTACCTCAAAATCCTGGTGCCATGCCCGCTGATTATCAAACCAAAATTCCTTTCTTTGACAGCACTCAAACCATTATAGCTCAACAACACGTAGACAAGATGAATGATTTCTTTGACCTCCATGAAGTTGAAATTGAATATGTGACGATGAGGTTGTTTGTACAAAGTTTTGGAGGAGAAGTTCAGAAATGGTTCAGAGCCCTACCAATAGCTTCTATCACTCAACAACATGTAGACAAGATGAATGATTTCTTTGACCTCCAGGAAGTTGAAATTGAAGATGTGACGATGAGGTTGTTTTTACAAAGTTTTGGAGGATAAGTTTGGAAATGGTTCAGAGCCTTACCAACAGCTTCTATCACTACTTTACTAATGCTCCATAGGAAGTTCCTAGATCGATGGGAGGTGAAGAAAAATCCCCTTCAAATTCTTTATGAATATGAGAACATCAAAAGAAATGTTGCGAGAGTGTGCAAGACTATTGTGTAAGATTTAATGCAGTGTACAATGCTATCCCTGCAAACATTAAACCACCAGAGGGATTGGTTTTTCTTAGGTTTCCAGATGGATTTGATGCTGATATGGCATATCAATTGCGTGAACATGATCCTACAACTCTAGAAGACATGAAAAATAATGTTGTGAGCATAGAAGCGAACTTGCTGGCCAAATGAGCGAGGATAAGATCAAAGAAAAGAGTGATCGTAAAAGCAGAAGAATCTACTTTAGATGTAAAAATGGATACATTGATTCGAACAATGGAAAGGATGGTTGACCACCTGTCCATCACAGATAGGCCTGAACCTCAAATCTGGAATCCAAACTTTAGAGGGCAGCAACAGCCCCAATTCTGAATCAAGCAAAGAGAACAAAAAGCACCAGAACAACCAACACAACAACAACAGTAGATCAGAACTCCCTTACAATAGAATTATGTTCAAGGAGGGGAAGAAGAAGACAAGGGAGATCCGTAAATTGAAACAAACCACTTTTTCACTGCTGATGGTATGCCTATATTTCTGACCGAAGATGAAGAGTATGCAGAAAGTTCCGACATTCAAAAGGATGAGGACTACATCTTGGAAAATGATGTTGTTTTGGAGGCCGAATTTGATGATTATCAGCATGGTTACATGAATGCTTTGAGCGCACAACAGAGGCAATATCCTTTGAGGAGCAGAGATGTACTAGTCAATCCCATTCAGAAGAGGAAGGATGTTCAATCGAAGAATGATCCCCCAAATAATCAGAAAAAGGGAAAGGAGCTTGCTAATCAGAATTCCAGAAAGGCAAATCAACGATCAACAAGTACAGCTGCAAAAGAGAAAGACAAACAACACAAGGATAGTGCAATGAAGGATCAAACAGATAAGAGAGACACCAGTGTCAAAGAGGTAGAAAAAGTCACGTCTTTTAATTTAGAATGTGAAATTGCTAAATTGAAAGTGTTGATTCTTTTGACTAAGCTTGTTAAGAATAGCCATTACAAACATCATGTATCTAGAATACTACAAATTGATCCTTTGTCCGACATGGTGAATGTTGAGGATGATCACCCTGAACTTATTTTTGGTCCAGCTATAGAAGGTCAGCTAGAAGATAGAAAAGTCCCGCCCTTTTATCTGAGTCATAGACTACATGAGTATATTCTTCATAATGCTATGCTTGATTCCGGAGCTTCCCACAATTTGATGCCCAAGGCCATCATGGAAAAGTTGGGCCTAGATATCACCCGAAAATATCATGATTTGTATTCATTTGATTATGGTAGAGTTCACTGCATTGCTCTCATCAAAGATTTGGTGGTTTCTTTAGATCAAATCCTAGCCAAAAATGTCTTGATGGATGTGGTAGTATCTGATATACCACCTCGATTTGGTATGTTGTTGTCTATATCATGGGGAGCCAAACTCAAAGGCACTTTACAACTTGACTTCTCTTATGCTACAATCCTTGTTTTCAGTCAATTGAGGAAGTTGTATCGGGAAAAGAAGATGAGGTATATGATTACTAGTAAAGAGAAGCCCATATATCATCTGATAAATGCTATACATACAGATTTGGAGTCTTTTGTTTTGTATACTAATAGTGGATTGAATGATGTAGATATTTAACTTGTAGAAGCAGATGATGTACCAGAAATTTCCGAGAGTTTTAGAGTGGTTCTTAGTCAAGGAAAAAATGGCAATTCCTTCTGAGCAACCTCCACAGGAGCAAAAAGACAGTGAAGAGTAGAAAAGTGAAGTAGCCAGCAAAGGTAAGATCGAAACTAAAGCAAAATTCCAACATCTAGAAGATGAAGCCGACCTTTGGAGCATGGACTTCGATGGTGCTTTGGGTAAAGATGGTGCAAGTATTGGAATTTGGATTAGAAGTCCCATTTTTCAGCCAGACAAAGTCCCAAGTAATGTTAGAGTGTGTTCCTATAAATTAGCTTTTGATTGCTCTAATAATGAAGCGGAGTATGAGGCATTGATCACAGGTCTAAAGATTTTGAAGAAGCTGGGTGCAAAAATGATTTATGTTTATCGTGATTCAGAGCTAGCGATTAAACAAGTCAAAGGAGAGTATCAAGTGAAACATTCACGGATGGGAGCTTATAGGAACGCAGTCCTGGACATCTTGAAAATGTTTCTAGAATACACATTGACATTGGTGCCAAGAAGTCAAAATATCATTGCTGATTCACTTGCTACAGCAGCAAGCAATTTGAAAATTCCAATGAATTCTAGCAATAAATTTGAAATTCATGTCAAACATAGGCCTATTGTTCCTAATAATCTAAGATATTGGCAAGTCTTCTAGGATGACAATGAAATTAATTCCTTTTTTCAGAATGAAGGGAAGTTTAAGAATGCTTTCATTGATGATGTTTTTGATTCTGATGAACAAGACATTGAGGTAAATCAGATGGAGGTTTAACAGCTAAAAGATAATGTTATTCCTAGAGGTATTATACCTTTAGAGGAGTTGTTTGATCAAGATGATGTGGTGAGAAAACCAACCTTGGTTCCTACTGATAAGGGAGTTGAATATGTAAACCTTGGGACAACAGACCAACCCAAGATTGTAAAGTTATCAAAAACATTGTCTCCCGAATCAAAGGCTAAGTATGTTAAGTTGCTTTCTGAATTTTCTGATGTTTTTGTGTGGGATTACTTAGATTTGAAAGTATATGACAAGAAAATCATTCAGCATACTATTCCTATCAAGTCGGATCAAAAACCTTTTAGACAAATGTTGAGGAGAATCAATCCAAAGGAGCTTCCATCCATCGAGAAAGAGGTAAATAGATTGTTTAAAGCTGGTATCATTATTCCAACTAGATTCTCTAATTGGATTTCAAATTTGGTCCCGGTATGAAAAAATACCAGAGAGATAAGGTTGTGCATTTATTTTCAGAACCTAAATAAAGTATCCTTGAAAGATAATTACCCTCTTCCTAAGATGGACCATATTCTGCAAAGAGTAGTTGGAGGATCACAGATGTCACTACTAGATGGCTACTCAGGTTACAATCAGATCTTGGTGCACGAAAGAGACCAGGACAAAATTGTCTTCACAACACCATGGAGAACTTTTCAGTATGCCAAGATGCCATTTGGGCTAAAGAATTTCGGAGCCACTTTCCAGAGGGTAATGGATATAGCTTTCGCTAACGAGAAGGATGTATTCTTAGTAGCTTATTTAGATGACTTGACAGTATTTTCTTGTTCTGATGATGAGCATTTACACCACCTAAGGATTGTTTTTCAGAAAAGTAGGAAGTTCAGGATTTCTTTAAATCTAAAGAAGAGTCTTTTTTTCCATGGAGGAAGGTAAATTCCTCAGTCATATAATTTCTAAAGATGGTATTTTCATTGATCCTTCAAGGGTGGAGGCAATCCAGCAGATAGACGTTCTGCGCAATAAAAAGGAAATTCAATCTTTCAATGGTAAGATAAACTTCTTACGTATATTTATACCAAATTTAGTTGAGCATTTACGTGAGTTAACTAATATGTTGAAGAAGGACAACACTATGAAATGGACCGAGGATGCCATGAAATCTTTCAACTTGGTAAAGCTTGCTTTGACCACAGTCACGGTTTTGATCAGTCCCGGTTATACTCATGATTTTATTATATTTTCATTTGCATCTGAGCACACTTTGGTTGCGGTGTTGATGCAAAAGAAGGATCGGGTGGAATAACCCATTGCATTTTTTAGTCGGACTATCAAAGATGCTGCTTTGAGCTATAACATCATTGAGAAGCAACCTTTGGCTCTTATAAAGGCATTGAAGGATTTCTGAGTTTACATTCTGCATTCACATACCATAGCATATATTTCTAACGCAGTTGTCATGGATGTCCTCATGCAAAAATATCCGGAGGGAAGAAGAGGTAAGTGGATAGTAGCGATGTTAGAGTATGATCTTGAGATTAAGCCCACCAAACTGATCAAAGGTCAAGGCTTGGCAAAACAAATGGTTGAGTCGAATCTTCATGCTCTAGACATAAATCTCATTGCAGCAATGTCAGATGATGAAGATGGTGGCACGCTCATTCAGGTATCATATATGTTTCTCAACTCACCTTGGTATTCTGATATAGTATATGTTCTTCAGCATATTTCTCCTCCTCCTGGAATGTCAAGAAGTAAAGGTAGATCACTAAAACTAAAGTCTGCAAAATTCTACATTTTAGATAGTGCTCTTTATTGGAAAGATCCGGGACGGGTTCTCCTTAATTGTTTGGTTGAAGATGAAGCTCGGAAGGTAATGAATGATTTCCATAGAGGAGATTGTGGTGGTCACTTGTTTTGGAAAACAACAGCTAATAAAGTTTTGAGAGCAGGATATTATTAGCCATCTTTGTTTTCATATTTATATAAGACAATAATGAGTTTCCATGAATGTCATGTTTTTTAGGGAAATAGGAAGTTGCTTCCTCTTCCTCTGAATTTGGTTGTAGTAAACACACCTTTCCAGTAGTGGGGGCTTGATTTCATAGGACAAATTCATCCGACATCATCAGCACAACACATATGGATTTTGACGGCTACCAATTACTTCACCAAGTGGATTGAAGCCATTCTGACAAGGCAAGCTATGGACACAGTAATCATTCAGTTTTAAGAGTCCAATATCTTGTCTCGTTTTGGTTTCCCTCACAAGATTATTACAGATAATGCAGCAACATTTAAATAAAAAAGAATCGTTGAGTTTTGCAACAAATACAATATCACACTGGGTCATTCCACGACATACTACCCGCAAGGAAATGGACTAGCTAAGTCTTCAAATAAATCCTTGGTAAACATTATTAAAAAGATGTTGGAAGCAAACAAAAAGAATTGGCATCAGAAGCTTGTCAATGCTTTATGGGCCGACAGAGTGAGCAGTAAGAAATCAATAGGTATGTCACCTTTTGAGTTGGTATATGGTACTGATACAGTGTTTCCCACATCCCTTGGAGTGCTGGTCATGAGCTTATTGCAGGAAGCCAGTAGTGAAGAAGATGATATTTAGCGCTAGATTAATCAAATGATTCACCTTCAGTAAACAAGAGAAGAGGTTTCCCAAAACACTTTCCTGCTACAAGATAAGATAAAGAAGATTTATGACCGCAAAACAAAGGCAGAAAAGTTTTAGCTGGAAGATGTAGTGATGTGATAGGATACACAAAATGAAGAAAAAGGAAAGCATTGTAAGTTGACAATCTATGGAAAGGACCGTATAAAATCTTAGCATGTTGAGAATAGAATGCATTTTTATTAAAGGAAATGAATGGTCAAGAATGCTCAAGAGGACCAGTGAATGGTAGGATCCTGAAACACTACTATTTCTGATGCAGTTTGTTGAAGTTGCTTCATTGTCATTGTATATACCAGTTTGCTTTCCTTGTAAGATTTGAAGTACAATGTCATTTGAGCTTGGGGCCCGAAGTGAAGGCTATAAAGCTTCAATGATTTGTGATGAGTTTAGTTGGTTTTTGAGTCAGTTAGAGTTGATTGTGAGTTAGTTTTTAGTTTGTATCAAGTCATTATTCTTCAAAATTTTCAGACAGTCTTTCATTTGTTTGACCGTATTGGAGCAATCGGCAAGGCACTTGGTCTACGGTGTTCTTGACACCTCCAAGGAGCTTCCATCGCCAATAAGGCAAATGTTAGTGTCAGTATATGCATGCTTCCATCAGGGATCAAATTTTCTCTTTGCATTTTCATTTTAGGTGTCTCATATTGAAATTTGGATCATTCCATTAGGTCATGTTAAAATGGACCATTGATGGTTGTCTTTTTCTTAGAAAATTAAATCTTCCCTCATGAGGTACATTTGCTGACCCATTTCCATGTTGTATTCAGTTGAGGTTTCAAATATGTTACTATAGGTGTCAAGGCAGTTGTCTTTCCATTAGGTTTTAGGGTTCATTTCCAAGGTATTTCCATTAGGTCTTAGGGTTCATTTCCAAGGTCAAAAGCATGATTTCAAGTGTGAATAAAGGGCAGCAAAGGTATGAGGATGACCAATAAATAAAGAGTAATTGCCAGTAAGTCATAATGATTGTATAAAGATCTTTTGTCACTAATGTAATTTTCATTTCAAAAACATGTTTTTGAGACGAAAACAGAGTATTTTTAGTTGATTTATATTCTTTTGATTCAATTCAATCCATTTTATGTAGTAAATGTTCCTAGTTGCCCCAAACATGTCTCCTTGCTATAAGAAAATGAAACCACTAAAAAAATTGGTGCAATCCAAGCATCATCCACCAGAAAAGAGACAAAGAAAGAAAGGTATTAAACAAAGAATTAGAGGAAAGAAGAAAAGGTTCCAAAACATTAGAAAGTGTGTTTTTCTAATGGAAAATCAAAATCAATCTCTATATAAGATGTCACACTCCTTTTCCAAACTCATCACTCTCATTTGACAAAGAGAAAGAAAATCATTGAAGGACAGAGGGGAATTGAGGCCAATTGGTGGCTAAGGAGAAGAGGCATTGCGGAGATAGGGCATTTCGCACAGAGTAGTTGGAGGAGGCATTGCGTACAGAGGCCGAAGCACTGTACATAGGAGTGGATTGTTGTGCATAGAGCAGTTTCTCCAGTGCAAATTTGAACGGCGCTGCGCACTTGTAGGTGGCACCGCGCATAGGGCCAGCGAGTGCCAAAACACTTTGTCATCCACTCAAAACGTTTTGTTTGCCTTCTATAGCCTATAAACAAGTAAGTGTGATCTCTAAGCTATCCTCTTGGCATTCAATTCATCAGTTTGAAGTTGGTTTTCTATTTCGTAAATTAAACCCTAGATTGCCTACAAATCCCTCCTATACATCCCTCCACCTATTCCTTGAAACCCTAATCCCTCCTACAAATCTCTCCATGTCCCTTGTTCCCTAAATCCCTCAAAAAAATCCCTCCATATCCCTTATTCCCTAAAACCCCAAATCAAAATCCTAAAACCCTATTTATTAAACAACCCCTATAAAAAAAGAATATCCTACCTCTCATTTTCATATTATATATATTCCATCCTACACCACATAATTTCATATCCCCTTCCCCTATCCTTCAATCACCAATACTTGCTCCTTCATTCCCTTCTCTGGGGTTACACAACTTCAAAACTTGACAAACATGGACAAAGAGGATAGAGATTATGAGGAGGAAAACAGTGGCAGTGAGAGTTTGGGAGATGAACCTCAGCATTAGAGAAAACCACACAAGAAAGGCTGAATTATCAGGGAGGAACCATCAAACATCAAAGAGTTATAGGCTTCTCATATGACTATCACTTGTTTCAGGCATCTAGGGTGCTATGAGTTTTGTGAGCAAGTGGAAAGAGTTCAACATCACCCTAAGTTGACCAGGCTTTTTGTAGCCAATCTTTGTGATAACAAGGTAACTCTTGCCGGGGTGACATTTACAATTTCATCCTCCATCATTGTTGATGCTACAAGGATTGCAAATGTGGGGGAAAAATGGTATAAGGCACAAGATTTGGATGAGAATTACAATGAGCCATACATCAAATCCAGGTACATAAATGAGAAAAATATGACCTCTCCCTTCAACTTCCTTGAAGACAAGTATGCCCCTATGATGAGGATCATTATGAAATATTTCACATGTGAGGGCAGATTTTCTAGATTACACACCTATCACATTAGGCTTCTTATGCATTTCACAAGAGTGAAAATGTTGAGCATCCCTTATTTCTTATTTAGGAACATTGAGAAGATGGCCTACATTGTATAGAAAAGGTCATACCCCTAGCAGATGAGTATTCTCTATCACTATTCCGTGATTAAGATGATTGTGCTACATCATCTCAACCTCCTCAACATCTCCTGGGATACATTTATTTCCAATGACATCTTCAATGGCCCTCAAATTCCTCCACCGGTGCCTCAAGAAGCAAAAAGGCCTTCCAGTAGTGCCAAAGTAGAGAAATATGAGAAGGTTAAAGAGACTAAAGCTATTGAGGAGCCAGAAGCCTACAAGACATATCAGAGAGGGTATAGAAAACTGTTTGCAGCAGATAGGCAGGTGTTTACTCCACTTGATGTGGAATGGGCCTTTCCTTCTTCATCAGCTCATAGGCAAATGCTTGCTCCACAAACTGTGGAAGGGGCTTTGCCTTCTTCATTGACACAATAGGTACAATAGGTGCAACAGCTGCATAAAGGGAAATAAAAGATGCTGGAGGAAAGCCTTGATGATGAGGAGGAAAGGAATTTTGATTTGATGGAAGATGATAAACCAGAACAACCACACATCCATCATGGCATTGAGACAGCGGACTTGGTGGCCCAAGATGAGGCAACAAACAAAAACATAACCATAAGGAAAAAAGATGCACATATCCAAGCACTAATGGACAACTTGGTGATATCTAAGTATGTCATTTCATACCTTGAGCTGGAACTTCTTAAGGAAAAAAGGCAAAGTGACAAGGGAAAATTAGCAATGCGAAAGGAAGAAACACTAGCTTCCTTGACTGCAAAACAAAGAATTGAGAAGGAAATTGAGGAGGATAGAGAATCTTGGCTTGAAAGGGTCAATTTTCATTTGGAGAAGCTGCTACAAAAGGCCAATGGGGACGATCGAATCATGAGGCAAATGGCTCGC
>APFE031354383.1:0-12042 GCA_000404065.3 Pinus taeda | reverse complement strand
AGGGTCACAACTTATTCATACTCTCGATCAGTTGGAGAACCTTTCTTCAAGCTTAAACACTTGGGTGCAAAATAAGACTCATAGGCCATCTTTTCATTTTCGAAATATCTCCTTTGCATCTACTACCACCCAAATAATCCCTAACTCACTGCCTTCTTCTTTACAGATTTTTCACACCATTCAAGCTATTGTTAGTCCCCGTTTGAGTATATCGAGTACCCCAATCCTTGCTTTAAATCCACTACCTCCCTCACCTCCAGTTATGGCTGCCCAATATGCACCCCTTGTTTTACCTCAAAATCCTAGTGCCATGCCTACTGATTCTCAAACCAAAATACCTTTCTTTGACGGCACCCAAACCATTATAACTCAACAACACGTAGAAAAGATGAATGATTTCTTTGACCTCCATGAAGTTGAAATTGAATATGTGACGATGAGGCCATTTGTACGAAGTTTTGGAGGAGAAGTTCGAAAATGGTTCAGAGCCCTACCATCAGCTTCTATCACTACTTTACCCATCCTCCATAGGTAGTTCCTAGATTGGTGGGAGGTGAAGAAAAATCTCCTTCAGATTCTTTCTGAATATGAGAACATCAAAAGAAATGTTGGCAAGAGTGTGCAAGACTATTGTGTAAGATTTAATGCAGTGTACAATACTATCCCTGCAAACATGAAACCACCAATGGGATCAACTTTGCTTAAGTTTCCAGATGAATTTGATGTTGATATGGCATATCAGTTGCGTGATCGTGATCCTACAACTCTAGAAGACATGCAAAATAATGTTGTGAGCATAGAAGCGAACTTGCTGGCCAAACGAGCGAGGATGAGATCAAAGAAAAGAGTGACCATAAAATAAGAAGCATCTACTTCAGATGTAAAAATGGATACATTGATTCGAACAATGGAAAGGATGGTTGACCGGTTGTCTATCATAGATAGACCTGAATCTCAGATCCGGAATCCAAACTTTAGAGGGCAGCAATAGCCCCAATTCTGAATCAAGAAAAGAGAACAAAAAGCACCAGAACAACCAGCACAACAACAACAACAGATCAGAACTCCCTTATAATCGAATTATATTCAAGGAGTGGAAGAAGAAAACGAGGAAGATCCAGTAATTGAAACAAATCACTTTTTCACTGCTGATGGTATGCCTATATTTCTGACCGAAAATGAAGAGTATGCAAAAAGTTTTGACATTCAAAAGGATGAGGACTACATCTTGGCAAATGATGTTGTTTTGGAGCCTGAATCTAAAGATTATCATCATGGTTACATGAATGCTTTGAGCACACAACAGAGGCAATATCCTTTGAGGAGCAAAGATGTACCAGTCAATCCTATTCAGAAGAGGAAGGATGTTCAATCAAAGAATGATCCCCCAAACAATCAGAAAAAGGGAAAGGAGCTTGCCAATCAGAATTCCAGCAAGGTAAATCAACCATCAACAAGTATAGCTGCAAAAGATAAAGGAAAACAACACAAGGATATTGCAACGAAGGATCAAACATATAAGATAGACATCAATGTCAAAGAGGTCAAAAAAGTCACTTCTTTTAATTTATATAGTGAAATTGCTAAATTGAAAATGTCCATTCCTTTAACTTAGCTTGTTAAGAATAGCCATTACAAACATCATGTATCTAGAATACTGCAAATTGATCCTTTGCCTAACATGGTGAATGTTGAGGATGATCGCCCTGGACTTCTTTTTGGTCCAACTATAAAAGGTCAGTTAGAAGATAGCGAAGTCCCGCCCTTTTATCTGAGTCTTAGACTACATGTGTATATTCTTCATAATGCTATGCTTCATTCTGAAGCTTCCCACAATTTGATGCCCAAGGCCATCATGGAAAAGCTGGGCCTGGATATCACCCGAAAATATCATGATTTGTACTCATTTGATTCTAGTAGAGTTCGTTGCATTGGTCTCATGAAAGATTTGGTGGTTTCTTTAGATCAAATCCTAGCCAAAAATGTCTTGATGGATGTCGTAGTAGTTGATATACCACCTCGATTTGGTATGTTGTTGTCTATATCATGGGGAGCCAAACTCAAAGGCACTTTACAACTTGACTTCTCTTATGCTACAATCCCTGTTTTCGGTCAATTGAGGAAGTTGTACCAGGAAAAGAAGATGAAGTATAGGATTACTAGTAAAGAGAAGCCCATAAATCATCTGATAAATGATGTACATACAGATTTAGATTCTTTTTTTTTGTACACTGATAGTGGATTGAATGATGTAGATACTCATCTTGTAGAAGTAGATGATGTACCAGAAATTTCTAAGAGTTTTAGAGCGGTTCTTAATCAATAAAAGGAAAAAATGGCAATTCCTTCTAAGCAGCCTCCATAAGAGCAGAAAGACAGTGAAGAGCAGAAAAGTGAAGTAACCAGCAAAGGTAAGATCGAAACTAAAGCAGAATTCCAACATCTGGAAGATGAAGCTGGCCTTTGGAGCATGGACTTCGATGGTTCTTTGGGTAAATATGGTGCAGATATTGGAATTTGGATTCGAAGTCTTGTATTTTAGCCAGACAAAGTCCCAAGTAAAGTTAGAGTGTGTTCCTATAAATTAGCTTTTGATTGCTCTAATAATGAAGTGGAGTATGAAGCATTGATTACAAGTCTAAAGATTTTGAAGAAGTTGGGTGCAAAAACGATTTCTATTTATGGTGATTCAGAGCTAGTGATTTAACAAGTCAAAGGAGAGTATCAAGTGAAACATCTGTGGATGAGATCTTATAGGACCATAGTCCTAGACGTATTGAAAATGTTTCCAGAATACACCTTGAAAACGATGCCGAGAAGTCAAAATATCATTGCTGATTCACTTGCTACAACAGCAAGCAATTTGAAAATTCCAATGAATTCTAGCAATAAATTTGAAATTCATGTTGAACATAGGCCTATTGTTCCTGATAATCTAAGATATTGGAAATTCTTCTGGGATGAAAATGAAATTAATTCTCTTTTGCAGAATGAAGGGAATTTTAAGAATGCTTTCATTGATGATGTTTGTGATTCTGATGAACAAGAAATTGAGGTAAATCAGATGGAGGTTTTACAGCTGAAGAATAATGTTATTCCTATAGGTCTTATACCTTTAGAGGAGTTGTTTGATAAAGATGATGTGGCGAGAAAACCAACCTTGGTTCCTACTGACAAGGGAGTTGAAGATGTAAACCTTGGGACAACATACCAGCCCAAGATTGTAAACTTATCAAAAACATTGTCTCCCGAATCAAATGCTAAGTATGTTAAGTTGCTTTCTGAATTTTCTGATGTTTTTGTGTGGGATTACTCAAATTTGAAAGTATATGACAAGAACATCATTCAACATACCATTCCTATCAAGCCGGATCAAAAACCTTTTAGACAAAAGTTGAGGAGAATCAATCCATAGTTGTTGCCATCCATCGAGAAAGAGGTAAATAGATTGTTTAAAGTTGGTATCATTGTTCCCATTAGATTCTCTGATTGGATTTCAAATTTGGTCCTGATACGAAAAAATACTGGAGAGATAAGGTTGTGCATTGATTTTCAGAACCTAAATAAAGTATCCTTGAAAGATAATTACCCTCTTCTTAAGATGGACCATATTCCTCAAAGAGTAGTTGGAGCATCATGGATGTCACTACTAGATGGCTAGTCAGGTTACAATTAGATCTTGGTGCACGAAAGATACCAGGACAAAATTTCCTTCACAACACCATGGGGAACTTTTCAGTATGCCAAGATGCCATTTGGGCTGAAGAATGCCAGAGCCACTTTTCAGTGGGCAATGGATATAACTTTCACTAACAAGAAGGATTTATTCTTGGTAGTTTATTTAGATGACTTGACAGTATTTTCTGGTTCTAATGATGAGCATTTACACCACCTAAGGATTGTTTTTTATAAATGCAGGAAGTTCGGGATTTCTTTAAATCCAAAGAAGAGTCTTTTTTCCATGGAGGAAGGTAAACTCCTCGGTCATATAATTTCTAAATATGGTATTCTCATTGATCCTTCAACGGTGGAGGAAATTCAGCAAATAGACTTTCCACACACAAAAAAAGGAAATTCAAGATTTCAATGGTAAGATTAACTTCTTATGCAGATTTATACCAAATTTAGCTGAGCATTTATGTGAGTTAACTAATATGTTGAAGAAGGAAAACACTATTAAATGGACCGAGGAAGCCATAAAATCTTTCAACTTGGTAAAGCTTGCTTTGACCACAGCCCCGGTTTTGATCAATCCCGATTATACTCATGATTTTATTATATTTTCATTTGCATTTGAGCACACTTTGGTTGTGGTGTTGATACAAAAGAAGGATCAGGTGGAACAACCCATTTCATTTTTTAGTCGTACTATCAGAGATGTTGCATTGCGCTATAACATCATTGAGAAGCAATCTTTGGATCTTATAAAGGCATTGAAGGATTTCCAAGTTTACATTCTGCATTCACATACCATAACATATGTTCCTAATGCAATTGTCAAACATGTCCTCATGCAAACTGATCCGGAGGGAAGAAGAGGTAAGTGGATATCAACGATGTTAGAGTATGTTCTTGAGATTAAGCCTACCAAACTAATCAAAGGTCAAGGCTTGGAAAAACTCATGGTTGAGTCAAATATTCATGCTCTAGACATAAATCTCATTGCAGCAATGTCAGATGATGAAGATGGTGGCACACTCATTCAGGTATTAGAGATGTTTCTAAACTCACCTTGGTATTCTGATATCGTATATGTTATTCAACATCTTTCTCCTCCTCTTGGAATGTCAAGAAGTAAAGGTAGATCACTAAAACTAAAGTCTACAAAATTCTGCATTTTAAATAGTGCTCTTTATTGGAAAGATCTAGGAGGGGTTATCCTTAATTGTTTGGTTAAAGATGAAGCTGGGCAAGTAATGAATGATTTCCATAGAGGAGATTGTGGCGGTCACTTGTTTTGGAAAACAACAACTAATAAAGTTTTGAGAGCAGGATATTATTGGCCATCTTTGTTTTCAGATTTATATAAGACCATCATGAGATGCCATGAATTTCAAGTTTTTCAGAGAAATAGGAAGCTGCTTCCTCTTCCTCTGAAGCCGGTTGTAGTAAACGCTCCTTTCCAGCATTGGGGGCTTGATTTCATAGGAGAAATTCATCCTACATGATCAGCACAGTACAGATGGATTTTGATGGCTACCGATTACTTCACCAAGTGGATTGAAGCCATTCCAACAAGGCAAGCTACGGACATGGTAATCATTCAGTTTTAAGAGTCCAATATCTTGTCTCGTTTTGGTTGCCCTCACAAGATTATTACAAATAATTCAACAACATTTAAATAAAAAAGAATGGTTGAGTTTTGCAACAAATACAATATCACATTGGATCATTCCATGACATACTACCCGCAGGGCAATGGACTAGCTAAGTATTCAAATAAATCCTTGGTAAACATTATTAAAAAGATGTTGGAAGAAAACAAAAAGAATTGGAATCAGAAGCTTGTCAATGCTTTATGGGCAGACAGAGTGAGCAGTAAGAAATCAATAGGTATGTTGCCTTTTGAGTTGGTATATGGTACTGATACAGTGTTTACCACATCCCTTGTAGTCTTGGTCATGAGATTATTGTAGGAAGCCAATAGTGAAGAAGATGATATTCAGCTTCAGATTAATCAAATGATTCACCTTCAACAAACAAGAGAAGAGGTTTCCCAAAACACTTTTTGGTTTCAAGAGAAGATAAAGAAGATTTATGACCGTAGAACCAAGGCAAAAAAGTTTTAGCTGGAAGATGTAGTGTTGCGATGGGATGCACGAAATGAAGAAAAATGAAAGCATGGTAAGTTTGACAATCTATGGAAAGGACCATATAAAATCTCAGTCTACCGAGAATAGAATGAATTTTTATTAAGGGAAATGGATGGTCAAGAATGCTCAGGAAGACTAGTGAATAGTAGGCTCCTAAAACACTACTATTTTTTATGCAGTTTGTTAAATGGTAGGCTCCTGAAACACTACTATTTTTGATGCAATTTTTTGAAGTTGCTTCACTATCATTATATATGCCACTTTGATTTTATTGCAAGATTTGAAGTAAAATTTCATTTGAGAGTGGGTTCTGGAGTGAAGGCTATAAAGCTTAAATGAGTTGTGCTGAGTTTAGTTGGTTTTTGAGTCAGTTTGGGGTCAGTTGTGAGTCAGTTTTCATTTTGTATCAAGTCATCATTCTTCAAAATTTTCAAAAAAGTTTGCAGTATTTCATTTGTTTTATCGTATTGGCCCAATCAGCTAGGCACTTGATCTATGGTATTCTTGACACCTCCAAGGAGCTGCCATCCCCAATAAGGAAAATGTTAATGTCAGTATATGCATACTTCCATCAGGGATCAAATCTGCGCTTTTGCATTTTCATTTTAGGTGTCTCATACTGAATTTTGGATCATTCCATTAGGTCATGTTAAAATGGTCCATTGATGGTTGTCTTTTTCTTAGAAAATCAAATCTTCCCTCATGAGGTACATTTGCTGACCCATTTCCATGTTGTATTCAGTTGAGGTTTCAAATATGTTACTATAGGTGTCAAGGTAGTTGCCTTTCCATTAGGTCTTAGGGTTCATTTCCAATGTCAAAAGCATGATTTCAAGTGTGAATAAAGGGCAGAAAAGGTATGAGGATGACCAATAAACAAAGAGTAATTTCTAGAAAGTCATAATGATTGTATACAGATCTTTTATCACTAATGTAATTTTCATCTCAAAAACATGTTTTTGAGATGAAAACGTAGTATTTTTAGTTGATTTATATTCTTTTGATGGAATTCAATCCATTTTATGTAATAAGTGTTCCTAGCTGCCCAAAACATGTCTCCTTGTTGCAAGAAAATGAAACCACTGAAAAAATCAGTGAAATCCAAGCATCATCCACCTGAAAAGAGACAAAGAGAGAAAGGTATTAAACAGAGAATTAGAGGAAAGAAGAAAAGGTTCCAAAACATTAGAAAGTGGGTTTTTCTAATGAAAAATCAAAATCAATCTCTATATATGATGTCAAACTCCTTTTCCAAACTCATCACTCTCATTTTAAAAAGAGAAAGAAAATCATTGGAGGAGAGAGGGGAATTGAGGCCAATTGGTGGCTAAGGAGAAGAGGCGATGTGCATAAGAGATATGGTGTTGCGCACCGAGTATTTGGAGGAGGCATTGTGCACAAAGTCCGGAGTGCTATGCATAGTAGTGGAGCGCTACGCATAGGGCAGTTTCTCCAGTGAAAATTTGAACGACGCTAAGCATAGAGTCGGAGCGCTGTGCACCTGTAGGTGGCACCGCGCATAGGGCCAGCAAGTGCCAAAACACTCTGTCAGCCACTCAAAATGTGTTGTTTGCCTTCTATAGCCTATAAACAAGTAAGTGTGATCTCTAATCTATCCTCTTGGAATTTAGTTCATCAGTTTGAAGTTGGTTTTCTATTTTGAAATTCAAACCCTAGATTGCCTACAAATCCCTCCTATACATCCCTCCACCTATTCCTTGAAACCCTAATCCCTCCTACAAAACCCTCCATGTCCTTTATTCCCTAAATCCCTCAAACAAATCCCTCCATATCCCTTATTCCCTTATTTCCTAAATCCCCAAAGCAAAATCCTAAAACCCTATTTACTAAATAGCCCCTATAAAAAAGGAATATCCTCCCTCTCATTTTCATATTATATATATTCCATACTACACCACAAAATTTCATCTCCCCTTCCCCTATCCCTAAATCACCAATACTTACTACTTCATTCCCTTCTCTAGGGTTACACAGCTTCAAAATTTGACAAACATGGACAAAGAGGATAGACATTATGAAGAGGAGGAAAATAGTGGCAGTGAGAGTTTGGGATATGAACCTCATCATCAGAGAAAACCACACAAGGGAGGTAGAATTATCAGGGAGGAACCATCAAACATCAAAGAGTCATAGGCTTCTCGTATGACTATCACTTGTTTCAGGCATCTAGGGTGCTATGAGTTTTGTGAGCAGGTGGAAAGAGTTCAACAACACCCTGAGCTGACTAGGATTTTTGTAGCCAATCTCCGTGATAACAAGGTAACTCTTTCCGGGGTGACATTTACAGTTTCATCCTCCATCATTGTTGATGCTACAAGGATTCCAAATGTGGGGGGGGAATGGTATAAGGCACAAGATTTGAATGAGCATTACGATGAGCCATACATCAAATCCAGGTACAGAAATGAGAAAAAGGGGACCTTTCCCTTCAAATTCCTTGAAGACAAGTATGCCCCTATGATGAGGATCATTATGAAATATTTCGCATGTGAGGGTAGATTTTCTATATTAACACCTATCACATTAGGCTTCTTATGCATTTCACAAGAGTGAAAATGTTGAGCATCCCTTATTTCTTATTCAGGAACATTAATGAGATGGCCTACATTGTACAGAAAAAGCCATACCCCCAACAGATGAATAGTCTCTATCACTATTCCATGATTAAGATGATTGTGCTACATCATCTCAACCTCCTCAACATCTTCTGGGATACATTTATTGCCAATCACATCTTTAATGGTTCTCATATTCCTCCATTGGTGCCTCAAGAAGCAGAAAGGCCTTCCAATAGTGCCAAAGTAGAGAAATATGAGAAGGTTAAAGAGACTAAAGCTGCTAAGGAGCCAGAAGCCTACAAGACATATCAGAGAGGGGCTAGAAAGTTGTTTGCAGTAGATAGGCAAGTGTTTACTCCACTTTATGTGGAAGGAGCCTTGCCTTCTTCATCATCTCATAGGAAAATTCTTTCTCCACAAACTGTGGAAGGGGCTTTGCCTTCTTCATCGTCACAATAGCTACAACAGGTGCAACAACTGCATAAAGGGAAAGAAAAGGTGCTGGAGGAAAGCCTTGATGATGAGGAGGAAATAGATTTTGATTTGATGGAAGATGATGAACCAGAACAGTCACACATCCATCATGGCATTGAGACAATTTACTTGGAGGCCCAAGATGAGGCAACAAACGAAAACATAACCATAAGGGAAAAAGATGCACATATCTAAGCACTAATGGACAACTTGGCGAGAGCTAAGTATGCCATTTCATACCTTGAGCAAGAGAACAAGAAGCTAAGTGACAAACAACTCCTCATGGGGCTGGAACTTCTTAAGGCAAAAAGGCAAAGTGACAAGGGAAAATTAGCAATGCGAGATTAAGAAACACTGGCTTCCTTGACTGCAAAACAAAGAATTGAGAAGGAAATTGAGGAGGATAGACAAACTTGGCTTGAAAGGGTCAATTTTCATTTGGAGAAGCTATTACAAAAGGCCAATAGGGATAACCGAATCATGAGGCACATGGCTCGCCATTATAGGACCCGGAACAAGATTTGCAACATAAGGGTCAAGCAGATGAAAACAAGGCTAAAACAAGCACTCAAAGGAAAAAAGGAGGATGATAGTCTTAGGTTTCTTATTGAAGCTCCCTTGGATGATCAAGATATTTAATTTTGGTATTTTCCACAAATTTTGAGAAAGTTTTGAAGAATTTTTTCCTTTTGAATAATTTGGCAATTTTTGACACATAAACTTTGGCTCTATGCGCAACGCTCCTAGGGGCATCCAATGAGGGAATGGTCAACATTTTTGGATTCAAAATGATGAGTACATGCACTTTGAGCATTTTCTAAGATTTTAGAGAATAATTGGTCAACCAAAAGGTCAAAAAACACGCAAAAAAATGACCTTTTCTACTCTTTTTTGGACACACAGAAGCAGTCTTGGGAGAATCCAGTTTTGAGGGGTCAAATCGGCTTCAAATGAAGAAATTCAAGAAGTTCTGGAAAGAAGACTTGAAGAGCTTTCCAATGAGAAATCATGATCTCAATTTGGACATTTGGAAGGCTTCCAAAATGGACCTGCAAAAAGCGATGTGCATAGGGCTTAGGTGTTGTGCATAGGACAAAAATTGTGCTGAATTTCCATTTCATTGTGCCTTGACTGTAATTTTGGGTTTCCTCTCATAGATGGTGTTTTACTGATGTAAATGGTGACTAGGAATGTAAATATGATGGATAATAAGTACTAGAAGGTAGATTCATTATATTGAAAGTTATCTTGAGGACAAATGAATCAGTTTCCTCACTTTTAGAGGCAAGTTGTTAGGATCCCTAGATTTCATTTTTTTGTTTAGTTTTGATTAGATTAACTCCTCATTTTATGGATTCGGCCCCTAATGATGGGAGGAGGTTGAAACAATGTCTATATCTTCTTCTTCTTTCTCATTGTAAAGGGTTGGACTCAACTAGATGCTTATGCTTTGAGTAGACATCATTTTGTATCAGTTTTAGTAGGAGATTAATGAAAAGTTGCAGCTATTTCTTTGGGATCTGTGTGCTATGATCTTCAGTTCAGTTTTTCTTATGTTTTCATGTGTTAGAATGTATTGTTGACTCCATTTCATCATTTCATACTCTTTAAGTGGATGTTTTCAAGTTGATAGGCAGAACCTGTAATATTTATGCTCTGCTTTGGGAAAATAATCACAGTCTATGTTTTCTTTAGTTTAGGAAGAATCCATGTGGTTTAAATGCTCTTTCTAGCTCTTCATCTGTCTTTTCACCTCACCCATCAAAACCTAGAGTGCTGAGCCTTGTGCCTACTTTTCCCCATCGAAAACCCTGCAATTCTGACCAAATTTCCTTGCCCCAACTGTTTGGCTCCTCCTAATCCAACAAAACCCTTCAAAATGAAATCAAACCTTGTGCTGCTATACCTAGCCTAATATCATTTTCTTGATCCAATCATCTTGGCTGAGATCCTTACGGAGAGAGCCCTCTCCTGGCCTAGTAGGGCTAGCTACTTGGCTAAGCATGGTTTGTGGTTTCACTGACATTGTTTTCCTTCAGCCCGAGGTTCAATCCAGGTGATAACAGGTAATAAAAGGAAATATCATTTAATCATACTTAAATCCATCTCAAGACCTATTGAAATGGGTGGTGAGGATATCGAACACTCGACGATTTAACCTAGCCCTACTTTCCAAAAGCTTATGGAGGGATTTCAATGAGAAGGGAATTTGGAATGATATTACTAGGGGAAAATACCTTCAGATCACATCCTTGGAGGATTGGGTAGTTTCTAGAGCTCCTAAAATAAATCATCCTACATATGACGTAGTTTGATTGTTGCAAAACCTTTGCTCTATGGAAACTTATGTTAGGAGGAAGGTAGCGAAGATTAGGTTTGAATAGCTTTGGATGCCATTAAAGGGTTGACAGGGACTCATATCCTCTCGGTTCCTGTCACTCAAATTCTGAACGAATGTGGCATGTTCTCCTTGGCCAACATGGTTTCTTGTAGACTCCCTTTATCTTCACTTATCAAATGGTCGCACTCTTGGCAGACTGATCTCCTAGTGGAGCATGAGATTGAATGGAATCAATTTCAAAATAATTTGTGCAATGCAGGGATATCCCTATCTCACAAGGTTGATAAGCTTATGTGGGGAGGTAGAGCATCAATGGATAACATTGCAACCAAAGAGGTTTATTCATTTATTTCCATGACAAATCAACTTGGTCCCCATTCAGTTTGGTTGGCTCTCATGTGGAAATGGGAAGTTCCACTAAAGCTAAAATTCTTCACATGGTTGGTCCTCCTCAATCTGATTTTCATTTGGAAAAATCTAGTTAAGAGGTGTTTTCATAGCCTAGGGAGATGCCCACTTTGTAAGTTGTCATTAAAAGATTCTATGCATTTGTTTTTGCAGTTCCCATTAGCGATTTATATTTAGGAGGAGGTCTTTAAAATACTTAAGATTGAAGCAGTGATGGATTAATAGTGTAAACTTTGAAACGAGAACTATAAACTCAAAACGAGAAATCTAACCAAAAAATCCTCCAAAAACAATATTAAAATCCCCGTTTTACACTTGATAAATATTAAAATAATATTATTATAGTTAAACAATTTAAATAGTCAAATCTAGATGTTTCTTGGTCAATTATAGCCATTTGTCCAGCCTAACCTAATATAGCCATTTT